>NW_010578497.1:0-17048 GCF_000705375.1 Tinamus guttatus
ATAATAAACACTAAGATCTGTGTGAAAGAAGCTCCTAGAAATCTAAGGGCATGTCGTTATCCATTAATTGTTGTGTCCACAGATACCCTAAAAATACCTGTTCAACATAAATCACCTCAACTGACAGCGTTGTGCAAATGAGAATTATATACTTGCAAATCTGTATTTTCATCATAGTGATGCAGTTCTCAAAGCTAATTAATAACTCCACTGAATAACATACCAAAAATACAACAGTTTACTTGTCTATGATTTAAATAAAAAGGAAGAATAAGGCTTATTAACAGAATTTGAAATATATATATATATATATATATGATTTAGACTGCAAGGCAGGTGGAAGTGATTTCGTCCAAACTGCTTCATTCACTCCAGCCCTGGCTCCTGCTCCTCATGGATTTCTGTGAGTACCAAGTAATTGAAAGAAGGGGAATGCTGGCACAAGTATGATACATACAGAAATTAAAGATAGAATAGAAAGCCTATTTTTTCGGTGATTGCCTGAATTAGAAGAATGAGACATGAAAGATACCAGAGGCTAATATTTTGAGATGACCAGTTATGTCAAAAGCAGCTACTGGTTTGAAGGAGTTCAGAGCTTAAGGTGCGGGGGTTGTCAAAAATCTTTGTGAGAGTCATTGCAGAGGATAAATGTTAGACTGTGTAGGGCCCCAGTAGGGATTAGAAATGAAAAATTATATTTGTATTTATACTTATTTCAGTATTTATGTACTTAGAAAAATTAAATGAAAGGAAAAAAAAAAAGAGACAATAGATGTGTAGTTAATGGCTCAAGCTCTTGAAAAGGATCAGAGCAAAAGCACCTTACTTATAATGGGAATAAGTCAGCTTAAGGAAGACAGAGAGAGAAATGAATATATGGGGTCCTGAAGACTGAGATCCCTGATTTATGAAGACAGACGGAGATTTTCCAAACAGTAGGCAGGGCTGAATGGAAGAAAAATGAAGGCAGGAAGTAGAAGATGGTGCATTTAAGAAGCACTTTTATAAAACAGTTAGGAAGCTGTGGGGTACTCATTAGAGCCTTCAACCAAAGTTGATTTATTGGAGTAAGGGATAGCATTATGCAATTTCTGCAATGAATCTTTGGTGTTTTTCTATTAGAAGGATTTTGCTGAACTGAAAACTGGCATTCTGAATCCACTAATAGCAGGACAGATAACATGAACAGAATTTCTTTTCTGCCTCCCCCAAAAAAGCATAAATAATCACTTGGTAAGAAACATTCCGAAATTTGAGTGCACCAGCAATGGTCTTCAAAACCTGCACTTGGAGTACTTTGTGCATAACTAATGCTAAGATGATTCAAAGAATTTCTGAAAAACAGTCCCAAAACTCTGTCCCCTTGCAGCGTGTCTGGATTTGTAAAGCATTCGCTAGTGCTATTCAATAAACATAGCATTGCTTAAAGAGCAATATGTAGTGCAGAAACAATAAATGAAATGCTTATACAAATTTAGATAAAATTACAGAATGGTAATATTTAAAAATTACAAAATAGTACGTTAGTAATTCTAGAAATTACGTTTGCAGTCCCCAAACCTCCTCAGGGATCTTAGCGGGCTGTTTTCCACCCTCCAGCCTCAAAGTAAAAAAAATAAAGCAAATGGTTAAGAAGCAAACAGCAAAAGGTTTTGAGGTACTAACCAAAACCAGGCTACAAAGGTCTCGGAGCAGCTTTATCTGCTGGTTGGTACTTGCTCAGTTCAGTAGTCACATGATTCACACATTGGTTCATGTTTTTTTCCAGAAATAGAATCAATAGAGAACAGACAAACCCGCAGTTGCCAGTTTGTGCAGTCTTGTGGTTTTTCTTGAGGGCTTCAGGCTTGCACAGGTCTACCAGATAATGAAGACAAACTATTTCAGTTCCTGTGTGTCCATATGCTCCTCCACTGGGTTCCAGTTATCAAATAAAAGTACAGAAAAATAAGTGGTGGTTGAAACTGTCTAGCTAAGGGCTACATCAAGAAAAAATGTTATTTAAAAGTCCCCTCAGTTTGTGCACTCTTGTGGTTTTTCTTGAGAGCTTCAGGCTTGCACAGGTCTACCAGATAATGAAGACAAACTATTTCAGTTCCTGTGTGTCCATATGCTCCTCCACTGGGTTCCAGTTATCAAATAAAAGTACAGAAAAATAAGTGGTGGTTGAAACTGTCTAGCTAAGGGCTACATCAAGAAAAAATGTTATTTAAAAGCCACCTTAATATTTTCAGCAATAGTCTGTTTGTCATATATTTCATTAATCACTTGTAATTTCTGTTAAAAGCTTTTTAACAGAAAGTCAATATCCTGAAAGTGGATCATACCATAGGATTAGATGAATACTAGTAAATATTATGTACCAAGTCCTTTACGTTATGGACATGAATCTGTACCCTTTCCTGGCTAATGTCTCTGCTAAGTAAGTGCTCGAGCCTATCAGCAATTTTATTAAATTTATCTTGCAAGTAATTTTCATCACATAAATATGTATAGCACTTCCACTACCAGAAATATGGTGGTCATATAAGTAGCAAACAGAAAAGTTGCATTCAGACACATTGATGTTTAGACAGGTTTTTTGTTATTGTTTAGATAGTAGAAGTAAAATGGACACCAGCGAAAGGGAGAAGGTCCCCAAAAGTAATGAGACTCAATAAAATAACAAATCCAGAGAAGGTAGAAATTTTGTTCTGCTAAACCCTAACTTCAGTAACTACACGTTGGAAACTGGACACACACATGTATGTAACGTTGTTTTAATGCTCCTCTAAAGCTGCAGGGAAATATATTATCAGTGTGACTCAAAGACAGGAAAAATAACTTTCCCCTTATGGAGAGGAGAGGGGAGGGGAAAAAACTTTTCTCTGAGTTTAATGCAGTTTTAGTAGCTGGCAAAGCCAGGAAGGATCTAGCACATGGGAAAGAACTGGCAAGCATGTTGTTTCATAGGGAATTGCCTCCTAATAAGCCTGTAGTTTTCAGTAACTTGCTGACGTGACTGCCTGGGGCTTGCAATTAAAACACTCCTTTGCCTTCCTTTTTCCAGCATTCCAGTTACATGATCATGTTCATTTGTGAGCGGGTATTGAAGGAGCATCATGAAAAACACAGTGTGTTTATAGCCACACTGTGCTGTCTTCTAGCACATGTTGTAAACAGCCTCATACCATCAACTTTTGATTCTTTAAAATCTTACATATATTTTAACAAGTGGACTGGTCCAGCATATTATAAATTCCAGGAAAAAGGATGCTATTATTTCATCTTTACAATTCATGCATAATCATATTTCCTGAGATTACAGAAACAGCCAACCATCCGGTGAGTTATATGTTCCTTCCTTTTCAGAGCCCAGTTCTGCAAGTTGTGGAGCCCCAAAGTACCCATTCATTTCAGTAAGAGCTGGAGAGCTCCTCATTAGCCCCAGCACTAGGTCTAGGACCAAGTTCAGCACTGACACAGGCTCCCTACTAAAATAGCGTTCAAGTAGAAGTAAGTTTCAGATCCTCAACTGTACTTAAATACACAACTTCTATTTAATTGATTTTAATAGGAAGGCCTAAATACATTTGGACCTCAGTGTATTGCTTACAGCAATCCTAAGATCTGTTACATAGTAGGGAACTGTGAAAACTAGTATTTGAAGACAAGATCTAATAAAATAAAAGCTGTCCAGGTCTTATTTATTTTCTGAGATATGGATGTGTCTCTTCTGCATGTCCTAGTAGTCTGGGCTGGCACTGGAATCAGAAGAGCTTAAGAAATTCTTTGCTCTCAGCATTTCCAAATCAGGTGAAATAAGAAAATAACAGAAATCTTTCAAAAGGACTGAGAGTTTGTATTCCCTTTCGTCTTAGCGGTCTGGATGGGCTTCAGCAAGTAGCTAAACTTTGAGTGGTTACTTAAAGTGACAGTCAGGCCTTCTCCCTGCTACTAAATGGATCCATTTCAGGGAAAATTCAGTTCAGTCTCTGCAGCCCTTGCATGGAACATGTCTGCAGGTGACATTATGCTCCCACCACACCAAGTGCTGCAGCCTGCAGGGGAGCTGGGGACACGAGGGGCCATGCCCGTGCCAGGGCTGGTGATGGCCGAAGGCTCTGCGAGGCTCTCGGGAGCTTTCTGGGCAGCCTTTCTGCAGTTCGTGGTGCTTTGTGTTTAGTTTGGGCTGAGGCCATGCCTTTCACTCCTCAGTGCATACTGAGAAGCGGTCATCAGCAGACCCTTATGTGAGAGATTACAGTGTGAATGATTAGAAGGAAAATTCAATTTTATAATATGTAGCATGCATAGATTGTTTTATAAACAGTTACAGCAACATAACAAAAACATGAAGTTGATAACCTGGAGGAGTTTAGGCAGTTCTGAAATGCCATTTTTTTGCTTTCTGATGGAATAGTGCTGTTTTCCTCTTCTCTGGGAAAGGCAAACTTAGGATTTTCATTCACAATTCAGATTTTCCAAGTCAACATTTCAAAATGTTCTCTGCAGCAGAAAACTACCTTAATAAATACAGATGCAAAATAGCTTTCTACCACCAGTTTCTGAAAAAAAAAATGTACATACCTAAAACATAGTGGCTGGTCAGATCAGTTAATATTTAGTGCTATATTTTAATGCACTGCTATTGAAATGAATCTGTTGGTCAGCAGCCTCTATTTGCAGCCTTCTTGTATTTCTCTTTGTCTATGATTGATTTGTGATTGCTGAAAGCAAGATCAGAGCTTGCTAATATGTACTGTAGCTCTCAGGTTCTCTGGGAAGTATTTATTTCTTAATCATGTATCTCTTAGATTAATTGTTTGGGATGATCAAAGGCTCAGTAGGTGGTGGGGTTGATTTAGAAACGACAAAATTGGTGTTATCTTTCTGATTGACATCCTATTAGTGCAGCATATATTTCCTGTTTGTCAGGAATGCAAAGTCTGAACATTTGGTAATAATATATAGGAATATTTTGGAAAGGAAACCATTGGCTGGCTGCATTTTAGCAAGCTGAAAAAATCTTTTGATTTCCTTCTGTCAGGTTTGAAACTGAGAAGCTGAGCACATGCAGCCCAACCTTTCCCAAGAAAAAGCAAAACTAGCAGCAGGGCACCTGCTGCTGCTTTTTTACTGCTCCCGCCTTGAACCACCAGCTTTCTCTGAGCAGTGTCCCTTAAATGCAAAGGAGACACAAAATAATAATCCAAATCAAAGACAACAAGAGAATGACAGGCTTGAGGCAGGAGTAAGGCAAGCCACTCCTGTCGCCTCCCCGCAGCTGCTCTCCATCCGTTTGCTGGAGGCTTTGCGGGCAGGAGGCAGGTGCTCGGGTGCTGCTGTGGCCCAGCCTGTGCTGACCTCTGCCTTTTGTTTCCTCTGCTTCCCCCAAATGCCATTTTTGCAAGCTCTCTTCCCATCTTTTTAAAATAGGACAAAGCCATAGCCTGTCACTCATTGCGCTCCATCCCCTGCTCAGTCTGAAGAAGCATTTTTTATTTTGCCTTCTTTAATGCTGGAGAAGACTGAGCTCAATTTCTGGGATTAAATTTGCCAGAAATGAAAAGAGAAACAGAGGGAAAAAAAGATGGTCGCTGGGTAGTTGGAGTGAAGGAGCAGAGAAAGCAAAATTCGAAACTCGATGAACCCAGTGGTTCCCAGCCGCTTGTTTTCGATCAGCTGCCTCCCAGGGAAGAGGCCTTACCGTAATAACAGCTTCGACCTCTTTCTCTTAGTAAACAATTTGCCTTAAACATAGGAATATATGTTCTTTCTGTCAGAAGCAGAATGAACAACCACAGGGCATTCACCGGCCCAGTCAGGAACATCTGAGGAGCAAAAAAGCTAAATTTCTGGGGAAAGCTCTGTCTCCCCGAGGCTGGAATGCCCTGCCTGGGCCGGATCTGTGCACTGGTCGAGGGTCCAGCGTGGTGCTCATGGAAGGCACAGCCTGGGCAGGCTCTGTAATCTGTAAAGCAAAAGCCTTGTGCTTTTCCTGCAGCAGGGTCCTGCCAAACACCCTTGCTAGGCTCCCATTCCCACTGCCACGCCGTGACTTTGTGCTTCGCCTTGAACCTGCTCCATTTCCCAGGCAAAAAGCACAAGCTTCGTGCTGCAGTTCAGGCTAGCTTGTGTCATGTTAATGGGATCCAACACAGGGCGAATCTTAGGGGCCATCGGAGGGAGTTAAGGCATGCAGGAGTTGTCACACGTTACACTCTGGACCCCAATGATGAAGTATCCCTAAGAACAGTTGTTGAAGAGACACATTAATACTAAAAACTAGCAGTGGTGCCTTTTGGCCAAAAAACTGCAGCTATGTTATAGGACCTCGGCTCTAAATGACACCTTTTGTTTTGTATTTCAAACACATAACAGAAATAATATTATTTCCGTTAGAGATTTTTTTAGAACTGCTAAGCAGGATCCTAAATTAATTTATAGTAGATGCTCTTTTGCTTTTATCCCAGTTTAACAAAAAAGTGCTAGGAAATAACACAATCCAAGCCTTATGCTCTGATTATTTGAGGTACATTTTAGTTGGAAGCTTGTTTTAGAGGAGTTGAAAGATTCCTCCTTGCTCTTTCTAAATCAGTCTGTCTTGGTGATACATAGGTTTATATATACTGTGCAACATCAGTTGCAGAAAGCTCAGCAGGAGTTGAGGAGTTGCTCAAGTCTACGTCAGTCTCCCCCAAAAGAAAAAAAATCAGTACCAAACAGCAGCCCCTCCAACAAGCCCTGCTGTTTGATAATGCAAGGATTAGAGACCATCTGTTCGTGGTTCCGAGTGCATTTTGTTGAACAGATTATGAATTAACTTGTTGCTTATAGAAAATTGAGTAAGAAATGCAGAAAAGCCAAGCCACTTAGCACTTCAGCTCTTCCCCATTAAATAGGAAGTGTAAGTGTTCCCTAATGGCCACAGCAACAGCACTGAGGCTGTTGGGCAGAAGCTGCTGGAACCCCCCGGAGGCGGCCCCTGCAGAGCCCCCGCTGCAGGAGGAACAGGAAGTGCCCTGTCTGCAGGAGGGTGTTGGGGTGCTGGCCCTGGCTACGCTGGGCCGCGCGGGGCGCCACACTCCGCAACACGCCCCTGGCTGCTTTGGCAGGCCCCAGGGCCCGGACCCGGCATGTGTATACCTACAAACTCAGCGCGATAATCGTGCTGGTGATTTCAAGCCACCCCAGGCCATTCCTTGCCATTTCTGGGGGCTCTTAGGAAACCTGAGCTTAATGGGCGAGAGCAGAGAAGAGGAAGAAAATATGTAAATCGACACCTGAATATCACATTTTTCTGCTTACGTAACAGGCCACAAAAAACCCTGTCCAGTCATTCAAACATCCTAAAAGTCAGCCTTATTTTTTGCTCATTTTTGTGTTTGTGTGTGATGCGTATGAGGGGAGCAGTTAGTGGGAAGGTAAAGTACAAACTAGGAAGTCATTTCCATTTCTGGGAGCTTTCCAAGCAGTTATGGATCTAACAGAAACAACTCTGCTCATCAGAAAGCTTTTGAAGCAAATCAAGAAGCATAATCATGTTATAGCTTCAGTGCCTTCCTTTGTGCAAATACTACATTTAAGCTCCACCATGAATTATTAAACCTCTTTCTAATGGTTGTGATTAATCTTCCAGCAGCTAATCACTTTCAAGCTCTACCTCCTCACTGTGAGTATAATTTTGAGAATGGCACCTTCTCACATCCTGCCCTGTCACTGAAATCTATGTGCCAAATAACCTCCCGGGTTGGGGATCTGTGTGTAAACTAAAATGAACTTTTACCCTCCCAGTCTATAGCCGACTGTGAACTCTTCTGTTTCATATTGCATCCAAGCCCCAGTTTGCTTTTCCAGCACTAGTCAGTGAGTTATCCTGCAGTTCCCTTATCATGTTATGTGGCTGCACAGGTATTTTGCAACTCTCCTCTAACCCCTAGCAAGGTTCCCTCTTACTATGATCCCTTTCTACTGTATCATTTTAATTTCTTAGATAAGATTGCTCACTCATAAAAAGTCTGGAGTACTAAAGATCTCTGCAGCCTACAGGGGACTCACACAACTTTGTATCAGTTGTTACGAGATGTCATACATGCTGCATGATCCTCTTAGTCCCAAGAGCTACTGATAGTTAAACTTGGTACATCTGATAGGACCTTCACGCAGTAGGGATGGTGCTGCCCGGAGTGTACAAGCTAATGTTTGCTCAGTGGAAACATTCCCAGTGACTTCAGTGTGAGTTAAGCTCATTCCTTAACTGCCTGCTTCTGTACATTTATCTCTTTGATGGGTTTAGGACTTAAATGTGGCTGACATATGGATTTTACTCTCTCTGTTTTAAACGCGTGGTTTCTATTAAAGTATTTTTGTTGGTTTTATATAATGTTTTTATTGTACAATAACCTACCATGTCTCTATGGGGAAGCATTTTATATGTTCAGGCTTATTAGCAATACTTATTGTTTCAGAAGGGGGGATTGGCTCATTTGCAAGCTGAAGGCACAACGATGTTATGTGCTCCATTTTTCCTGAGCTTTAGGTTGGGAGAACAGAAGAGTAATAGTGAACCAGATCCTGAGGAGTCACTCTTAGTATTATTTTGCATAAATAGTAGTATTTGTGCAAAAAATAGAATAATTATGTATAAATAAATAAAATCTGCCCTGAAATGTATGCCATCAATAGTGCTATAATAGAGAGAAACATTTGAAAACTGGGTCCTGCCTTTGCTAGGCAAACAGAAGACTTATCCTTTCTACCAGGAAGGGCTTCTAGCAGTTTGGAGAGACAAATAGGAGTGATGCAAGGAGGAGAAAAGGCAGCTGATTATCTGTATTTCTCAGTTGGGAAAATGAGCCAGGGAGAGATGAAATAGCTTGGTTCAGATCATAGTAACAGAGTAAGGGACTGATTACAGGTCTTAAAACACATTTCTTAAAAACAGGACAGCCCCACGTCATGAATTTGGGTTTCACTTTATACTCTTTTACAGCAGGGGGCAGAGAGTGCTGGGGAGGATGAAAGGAGAATTCCACCTGGTTTTGGTACATTGGGAGTCCTGACAAATATAGTCTCTGAACTCAAAATAGGAGAGAAACTTTATTCTGTCTCAGGCATGGACTTTTCTGTGATTTTCTGTGTCCTTGCGGCGCAACTAGTCAGGCAGGGGAAAGAGATCCTTCTCAAAGCAGGGTGCTCATGCCGTTTGCTTGCAACTCCCCAAGGACAGAAAAAAATGAGGAGCTCTCTACTGTGTTAGTAAACAAAGGCAGAGGCACAAAGGAGTCATTTGCCCAACTTCTTTACCAGAATTAAGTTCAAAGTGGTGACACTTAAAACGCAGACTTGACTAACTGCTGGAAATGAGCTCAGAGCGTGAAAGGAAAAGCAATAGCAAGGAGCCTGTCTTCAGTAGAAAGATATGCTGAAGATACATTAAGCCATGTGTTACAGGCTTTTATTGTCTTAACCCTGGTTAAGAGAGTTGTTCAGCGTTGCACATTGGCTTCTCCTTCACAGCAACCAAGCCTGAAGCAGGACAGGAAGAGGGCAGGAGGGAGAACCCAGGGCTTGGCCCAGCACAGGGACTCCAGCCCTGAGGCAGCAAACGCACAAACGTGGGAGCCAGGGAGCCCTCCTGAGCTCTTGGGATGTCTTTTAGCCTATGAGCATGTAAATATGCAATCTAGGGGACAGATCCTGGTCCTCTTTTGTAAATTTATATCTACATTAATTTCTAAACCTACATAAATAAGGAACTTGCAGAGGAAAGTATCCCATTTCTGAGGGAGGCGGAATTGGTTTTGAATAAATCTTTCTTTCAAGGTCTATTTTTTCCTTCCTTGAAGGGCTGGATGGCACTCATCCTTGTGCTGGATGATGGGAGAGGATAAGCCCTTGTCTCTGTCCATTTGCCCTTTTGCTTCTACCCTTCTGTTTTCTTGAGACTCTCTTAGATTACAGTCCACTCATTTTTAGCTTAGCAGTATAGATTGTGGCACCACTAGTGTTTCTCCTTCATCTTTTAAATGCTAGAAATTTTTATAAAGGCTTTGCTGAGTTTTCCTGCTACATTATCCCGGGGAGTATCTCTGAAGTCACTTAGGATCAGAGACATATTTAGGAGTCTAACTCTATTGTCACTTTCTAAGTCCTGTTAAAATCAAATATGAATGAGGTATTATATGTTTTTGCAGATCGGGGCCTTAATTTCATATGAAAAAGTTACCTTGTTTCTCAATATCCTTACTGACATGCATCACATCAGCATTGTAAAAAAATGTATGTATCAGTCTGGTGGAAAAACTGGACTGAGTAGAAGGGGTTGCTTAGACTATTCTCAGCACAGTACTCAGCAAAGTAGGATATTCCTCAGACCATGGTTCTTCAGAGAGGACACCAAAAAAAAAAAAAGAAGAAAACAAGATATAGTCAGATTTCTTTTTCGTTCCCCAAATAAATCTTCCTCTTTCAGTTAGAAAAATGCTGCCTGCTCCTTAGGTGCATTCAAGACTGGGCAAAAAGTCAATCTCAGTGCTCTTACTTCTGTACCACAGCTCTAATGCCCGCAAAGAGGCTGAATGGCCAGGCAGGGCTTGAAGGGAAGTGAAAGCAGCCCTGGGCTCCGGCAGCTGCTCGGCAGCTTTCTGTGAGCTGCAAGGAAGGTGCGTGCCGGCCTCGCCTGGCCTCCGCACCGTGAGGGCCCTGAGCCTCCAAGTAGGACTGCTCTTTGATTTATGAGCGGCACTTAATTTCTTTTGAGGCCCAATTTGCCTGTGCTATGTTATGTAGTATTCTCAGGAAATATGGCCTGAACCTATTACAGTCAAGAGGAGTTTTGGCTTTGCCTTAGTAAGGTTTGGGGAAGCTTTGCAAAAAGGCAGGATTTAGTGAGAATACTGGTTATAAAGAATCAGGCCAGAAGAGAAAATCCCAATTCCCTCAGTGAATGAGTGATTATTCCGATCCATCCAAGAGCTCTCTCAGACTCTTATATTCCTTCAAAAGTCGTGTCTTTATGTGAAGCAGTTTTTGTAAAACGTGTATTTCTTTTCTGTTTTTTTTCAGCATAACCACTGCTTTTAAATCACTATGGCTGTTCACTGAGTAAGGTGCTATTTAACATGAGGCTGAGTGGCAGAATTGGGCCCTCAGTGAGCAGAGTGAAAGCAAATGTGGCGGCCTCGGTGCCTCTAATCTGTGAGGACAGAGGTGGACAACAAGATAGAGTCAGAGCTCGGTTCTTCTATATTTAGCTCCAGGCATCCTCACTATCTGCATGCCGTTTGTGAGCAGTGGAATCGCATCCGTTCTGTTTGCATTCGCCGGAGTTCCTATATCTTGCAAATTTTTTAAGAGAACCTGGAGTCGATAAGTAGGAAAACTGGAAATAACTCTTTACCCTCAGAAATAAGAGCATGCTGGTTCCCCCGTTGCTCATCTGTGGGGCATGCCCATAGATGTGACAACAGATTCTGCCTTGTTTTCTGCACAGCTTGCTTTGGAGCAGTCAGGAAGGCACTAAGTAAACTGGTGAACTGTGTGGAGTTGTGCTGGTTGGGAACAGCCTGTGGGTCAGGACCATTTCAGTAGTTTCTCCACATGCACAGGGCACGGGGACTTCTTGCATGCGCTTCCCCTCTTGGGCCCTGCGTTCTGGCACGAGGCTGGAGCTAGGCCAGAGGTGCTGCCGTAGGGGCAACCTTCAGTCTGGTGGCAATACCCACGCGAACGGATTGAAAAGTGTTAAATTCAGTGAGTTCGGTACAATCTATGAATTCAAAAATAATTAACAAAGATAATTAACTTTCTAAGGGAAACTAGATGATTTGTAAGGAAAAACTGGAGAAGGGATTGAGCATTATTTATCCCATTGATTCTTTTAAGAAGGTCAGTTTAAACTTCTGTTACCAAACTACAGTAAGAGCATTAAGCACATCTGCTTTTTTTCCTGTCCATGTCTGATTGTTTTTAGACTGTGGTTATGTCAACATAATTTTATGGAAGCACCTGAGCATGCCTCAAAAATCAAACATTCGTTAAGCAAATAGTAACTGGAGTTGGAGCTAAAGAAACTGAGGTATAGGCTCATTAAAGGAAGCATTTATCAGTGTTACTGTTGATCCAGTCATTTCATGACTTTATAGTGTTGCCACTGCTGGCAAGGTGCTAGTATCTCAATTCTATGTTTGGAGAGAGTCTTTGTCTTTTTTTTTGGTAGTAGTTTTGTTTGTGTTATGGCTGTATGGGAGGCAACCATGCTTTAGACCAGCAGGGGAGCAGATGAAGGCAAATGAGGTGACATTTGTAGGAAGAAATGTTGTTTATTAGACCAGCTAATACAGTTAGGGAAGAAAAGACATCAAAGGCTTGTGTGCCCTCTCTTTTCAGCAAAAGTAGTTTGTCTAATAAAACATATTGCATATTCCTATAAACCCTGCCTTGCTCATACCCGCAGTCCATCCCAGCTGCAGCAACCTTGCTGCAACAACATGTGGCTTCAGAGAGGCACAAGCTGAGTGCAGAGGAGCAAGGGCGCAGCACGGATTGACCCAGGTGCAGCTCACTGACTAACTCCACTGTTAAGAGAGCGGAGGTTTTCTAGCATGCATTCTCTAAGAAGAAAGTTTTAATAAAGAACTTGTAGGACAACCGTGTATAGATTTGCGGATATTTACAGGAAAGTCACCTGAAGTTTGAGGTGCAGCATCAGGGAAAGGAGGAAGCTACGTTTGGAAGGCAGTGACATCCTCCTCATGTCCGCTCGCGCGAGTGGCGAGAGTCTGTGCTTTGCAATCCCCTCCAAGCTCCCAGAAAGGTCAAGTTTGCCTTCATGGCTTTCTTCCCACTGAAGAAAGCCACTGAAGCAGAACAGTGGTCCTGGCAGTTTCCTGACTGAACATTAGGAATATCTAGAGACAAAAAGGTAGAGCTGGTAATTGAATCTCTTCCTGCCTGCTTCTACATCCAACATTTTCTGCCTGGGTGTGAGCTACGGTCCTCAAATCAGGCCCATGCCCATAAACTTGCAGGTAGCCCATCTGCTGACGTCTGTCCCTAGAGCTCCTGGTCCCGGCTTCTCCCTTCACCTCAAAGCACATTTCAGCTTCACTGTGTCTCTAGCCTCCTTTTTTTGTGAAGTGTTTTTTCAAAATTATGCTTCAGTGTTTTTTTTCCATACCTGCTTGTATTTAATACAGTGTGTGAATGCCGTGTAGGCTGATCATGGCCTCAGAAATATTCATAAGAAATTTTGCTAAAATTAATGGGAATTGTGAAGGAGGCAAAATTTGATTATTTGTTTTTCTTAGGCTATGCTCTTTAGGGCAGTTCACATTCCTTATAGCGTGCAGCTAGCCAAGGTGACAATACCTGATGGAAAATGAAGCAATTGCCAGATATTTTCCATTCCAGTTAATAAGTCCCTTGCTCTGTGTCAGACTGGAGCTTATATTGGGGGCAGGCAAGGATTCGATTTTATTTTATGCTGGAAATATATTTCCAGTGTTCTTTTACAAAAAAAAAAAAATGTGGGCAGTTCAGTCTTCATATTTTTAATCCTTAAATTCTTTCAAAGGCTACCACCGCTTCTGTGCCAAATGTTGAATGATTGCATAATATGAATACAAGTTCAGTATGGATTAAGTATAGCAAAGTCATTTCATTTGAGACCTTCTGTAATCACTTGATACAGTATGTTTAGTAAGGTTTACAGTACAGAAAGATGGCCAGTGTGCTAATTCAAGATTTGAATAAGCATGTTACTTATTAGGTGAAACTGTGGGTATTTTATGTTGTTTTACAAGGCTGTTTTACATACAAAATAATGATATATATGCAAAACCTAAGTCCCATGACAAAGTTTCTGACTCACTGAGTTTTACAGTTTCCTGTTAAGAAATGCTTCTTTCGTACATGTCAACAGTGCTTTCAGTTATTCTGTTCAGTTTGTTTTTATAGGCTTAAAAAACATCTTCCTATTTTTTCCCTTTGCTTTCTCAAATATTTTTTCTTAATTTATTGATACAATACTGATCCATGTTTGGAAACAATACGTAACAATATAAATTATATTTTAAATTTTTCAAAGGTATTGCTTTATTGTTGATTTGTCCAGTGTGGCATCCATCATATGGTATATTAATGAATATTATATTTCATGGGCTAGTATAAGTGCCCTTTATTCTGGATTATTACGGACATTAGAGGGAAAAGCACTGGAAAGCTCAGATAAAAAATTCAGTGGTTCTCCAAAGGCTTCTCATCTTTTCCTCACTGCTGCTTTTTGGAGGTTATTTTTGTTTGTTTGCTTGCTTTGTTTTGTTGTTTGATTTTACTGCTTATGGAAAATGCCAGATTAACCACTGTGGTGTATCTGTCTACAACTGTTCCCAGTGACTCCTGGGGAAAATTCAAGATTCTGCTTTGGATATACCAAAGCCAGATATAAGCCCTTTTTTTTTTTTTTTTTTTTTTTCCCCCATCTCTTTTTTTCCCAGTGCCAAAAGTGGTAGGTCTCCCAAGGTTTTGGCAAGACTATTGCTGCCCATGAGTAGTTTTAGCAGATAATGGGCAAGCAACTGGCACAAATCTGCTAAAGACATTTGATCGTTTTACATTTTCTGCAATGTTTGGCTTAGGGAGACAATGTAGAGAGAAGATAATGTCTCATTACAGCCAACTGGTTAATATATAGCACATGGAATTACAAATTGCAAATACTACTGGCACCTTCACATACCCAGCGCATGTCTATAAAGAGCAGAATCCTTGCAAGGGAAGACCAGCTAAAGTAAACCAAGTCCTTGGGCCTTCCTGCATCCTTGGGTCTGAGTGTCTAATATGTAGATTTTGTTTTTTAACTTTTTGCCAGTATCAAGTGCCAGAACGTCATTACTTGTATGTCCTTCGTTAGAGCAGGAAATCCTTTCAGTAGGAAACTGTAAAGCAGTAGTTAAATGTCAAAGAAAATAAAGAAGACACCGTGAGTCACCTATTGACAAGGGGGCTATAGAACCACTATTGTAAAAGCACTATTGCTGAAAAGAGGGACTGCATACGTAAAATACCAAAATTGCAAACTGCAAAAGAATGTCATTTGCATCCTATCTCAATTCAATATATATATATCCATGCTTAAAGAAACTCGTATCTCATTATTGACATTATTATTATCATTATTATTATTATTATCATTTATTTATTTGAATACCTCAGTAACTTGCTAGGTACTTTACAAGTGGGTGAAATGCATATTATCTGCCCTAGATAACATGCAATTTTTCTTCTCTGTTATTATTTTTCAAATTATTCCACAGAGTCATAGTCTGCAGTTACAGTATGCCATTAGCTAAAATTTCAAACATCATAAACATGGAATTAAGATTTCAGTCAGCAAGAAGAAAAAGATGAGGTATGACTGAGTCAGAAGCTGTTTGTCTCCTTGCAGATAAACACCTTAATAATTAGCAGTTAGAGGAAAGAACAAAGCGCTCCAAACTAGATTTAACATTTAATCACTTGTACATAAAATGTAGTGTTCAAGCTGAATTTTTAAAAGTGTCGATCTTTAAGAGTGAGGGGAATCCTTGCTCGATTCGATTGTGTAGAGCAGGAAGTTTGGCTGTGTCCAGCGCTCCCTTGGGGCTGGGAAGGTGTCCAGCGTTTAGCAGGTGCTAAAGAAGGGCTGCAAATGTGTAGACACTAGTCCTTCCTCCCCAAAGGACAAAAAAAAGGAGTCAGCAAACAGGGTGAGGAGAGAGGGAAGCACTGATCTCTGTCGATAGAGCTTCATAGAGCTGTTCCAGTTTGTTTCTGGTCAGCTCCCAGCCAAGAGCAGCCACCACCTGGGTTATGTCTTACAACCAGGAGCCAGGTTGCAGCCTGGCTTCTGCTGGGTCTTTCAACAACAGAGCTAAGTAGAGCCCTTTGATTTTGACTCCTAGTAAAGCTGCAGTTCAGCCCTAGAAACAGCATCACACCCCAGTACATGAGTTCTGGCTCCACAAAATGTACAAACACAGGCGCATGCTCTGTCAAGCAAACCTGCTGTTAGGATCTATTTAGGGGGAGACCTGTTTATTCTAATAATTTTATCCCTTTTAGGGGGGTTCTGTTTTTTTCTTCTCCTTTTCTATGCATTGTCAGCATAGTTTATGATGTTTAAACAATAGTCATTTATTTTCAACCTATTTAAAAGACATTATACTCACAACAAAATACTATTATTACTTTCTTATTATCCCCAGAACAGGACCCTCTCATAAAAATAAAAATAAAAAAAAAATCTCACCCCAAGCCATATCTTCTAAAGCTGAAATCAAGTTTACTGGCTGACAGTTTAAGTTACTGCCATTTTACTTTTTAACTACCTGCACTTCTTTGCTGTATACACTTGATATGGGAATATTGGTTTTGTAAAGAATTTTGCTATAGTAGTTGTTTACTACGCGAACTTGGGCTTTAGATTGCACTAGCAAAAATACATAACAGAAACTAAACTAATCATTGTGGAAAACCAAAAGAATCAACTGCCTTTTGAGGAGCAAGGTCTGAGAGGACAAAAGCTACTTCTACTCAAGCGGCACCCTTGTAGCTTCTTTTCTAATCCAGGAATTTTAGGAGGAGTTTGCATAGCTACAGCCACATCACTTCCTGAGCATGATGAGAACATTGCATCTTAATACCTTTTGTAACAGAAGTTCCTATAAGAAGTTGCTGTGACACTGTAGCTTTCATGCATACCTCTCTGAGGGCTAGGTAGGGAGATCTCTATGTAATCTGTGTAGCAGCTAGCCCCGTTTTCCTGAAGGCAGGCTTTAAACAGCAGCAGCCCAAATCCCATGCCCAGAGGTGAAGCGTGGCCTCTGTGGAAGAATTGTTTGAAAGCAGGAAGTGAGAGGAAAACTAGGGACTAACAGAAGTTTTGGCATTACAAAGCTTGCTTGGGGTGCTACACAGTTGCCACTTCCAGGATGGCTGGTACGCACAGACTCTGCTCCTCCACGGTTCCCTGGGCAACACAATCTGCCCTCCTCACAGCTGCAAAGGGGAATAATGGAGGA
>NW_010578498.1:0-10024 GCF_000705375.1 Tinamus guttatus
TCACCATCTGCGGGAGGCCAGACACGAATCATGAAGGCTTCAATATGAGTCTAGAAGAAATCGCTTTATTCGCGTTACAGCATTCTATTTATCTACTACATTTCTGTTAAGTCATCTAGCCACGCGTACGCTTACATTGCGATTGGTTGCATACTACTGTCCTCGCCTCTTCTACCGTACTAGGTTGGCTGTAGATATCGGGGGCACACGGTTACATGATTGGCCCGCACACAGTCCTCTATCCTGCACTGATAAGCTTGTTTACAGGTTCTTCCTCTCCTACTTCTGTGTTCTTGCAGCTGGTGACTTTCCCACGATCTTTTCGCTTTGGTCTTAGTCCGGCTCATCGTATCCGTCTTCTATCAGGAAGCCTCCGTTACTTAGATATGCTCCCACATCTTTGTACACCCAGAACTATACATTTTCAATTTTTTCTGATCTTTCCATGCCATCCCAACTGCAAGTGACATTGAGGATCCAAAGCAACCACATTATACAAGAGGGAAGCCAGTGCATTACCATACCTACATGATTTCTGCAATTTGGGTATTCACTGCAAAAGTAAGGCTTTTAAAATGCTTTGGAAGACCCTTGAAAAATCTTCCAGAAACTTCTATAATCAGATGCTGAGAAGCTTTGGTCCAATCTGCTTTCTTTGCTGGTGCAATTAGCATTGCCAAAGAAACAGAATTACAAATCATTGCATCAAGCTGCAGATAACACTGTAATTTGTAAGAGTGCTAACATTACCGCTATGTATGAGAAAAGCCTCCTGCCATCTGGTTTTGTTTCTGCTTCTGTTCTCAGAGATGGTTTTGGTAAATCGCTTATTATCAGAGAGAAGAGGGAGCAAAGCCTCCAAGTGGAAATTTATTCCTCTGCCTCTAATTTAGGAGGCTGAGATCTCTTACTCAGATAGAAAGCTTGCTCTTCCAGAATAGGTTCACTTAGTAAGAGGATTCTGACATGGCCCAAAGCAAGAAATGACAATCTTTCTGATATAACAAAGAAAAGGTTGATTTCAAACGTTTTTCTTATTGCTGGATGACTGTATGCTATTTTTGTCTCAAGAATAAAACTTTTTTAATGCTACTGAGTCATTGTGCTTTGCAATTCCTACATGATAATACTAAAATACTGTCACTTTTATTTATTTATTTTTATGCAGACCAGGAGTAGCTGCACAGAAACATATTACAGGAGCTTCCCTTGCAAAGTAGCATTCTTTTGATTACCTGCTTTCCCCTTGCCCCCTTAGTGTTCCTCATCAGAGCTGGGTTGCTAATAGTTTCTGATTAGCAGAATTTGACACAGGGCAATTGCATTCATTGAATATGAAGGTAAATTCTTTCATCGTAGCAGAGGTATTCATCTGCACAAATGCCATTAATATGCTACTCCTTTTTCATTAGTAAGCAAATGAAAGTGGCAATGCACACTCCAAGAGTAGGTTATCTGAACATGGTAAACTGAAAATAGGACTCAGTGCATGCTACACGAGAAACATGATGCAGAAAATCCTCTGACATATCTGAAAAGGGGCTAACTCAGACTAACACATAGGAGATGTTCATGGCATATACCTTCTATGTTCAATATAGATGCTACTGGGAAATAAGAAGTAAGCATTGAGGATCAAATTGCTGTTCAGAAATGGAAAGAATTCATGCATGAGGGCTTTCAGTCTTAGAGTGCAACAAGTAGAAGTCCATGAGTGCCTCTGAACAAAATGAATGGGCAGTGCAAAATTAGAGAAAATCAAGGCCCACAGAGGCCCAGGGCAAACGCTGCAGTAGGACTCCGCATACTTGCATGCTGTTGACTTGCAGCAATGCCTAGCAAGGCCCTAGTGCCTTGTTATAAGTTATAAGCAACAGGCTGGTTTTCCACAGTATAACTGATTCTGGCTATAAAGCCAGTGTGGCTGGTGAAAAGGCAACAGTTCTGGAGATGGAGGATGCAGCACCAGCAGCAGGTCTGATGAGAGTGGGCAGAGGCCACACAGACCTTCAGCTCCTAGGTGAACTGGCCTCAGCAGAGTCACCTCACTGTCTGGAGCTGTCAAAGGACAGTTGGTAAGGCCCCAAATGAAAGCACGTGTCTGTTCACAAACTTTGGGGTGTTTTTTTTGTGTAATTTGAGATAGATTATCTGCTGTCTGAAAGAGTTAATGAGAGAGTAAGCAGTGCAAAGGTATGAAAGCTTCCTAGATATTTCATTTGTTGCTATTGCAAGTATTAGGGGTTTTGTTGTTGTTTTTTACTTTTGTATATTTTTCTTTCATTTTTAAAGTGTCTCTGTGCACAGATATAGCTAGAAAATATGTCCTGTTCCCTGCCCTACTGATGTTCATATGCCAACCTTTTGGATTCTGTTTTTTTGCCTGCCCACCTATGGTCCCTGGATAATGCACTTGTGGAGTCCACCTAACACTGGTTGCCCTGATTAAATGGAAGCCGCATAACAGGGCTTCTCATAGCAGTTCTACTCTACCCATATACTGGCTGGGAGAGGCAAGAAATGGATCATGGGAAATGAAAAATGAAATATTAAAGAAAAGATTTTCTGAAGAAGCATATCTGGATAGATGGGAAACACAACAAAGTAAATGAAGCAGAGGTATGCTGTGAGGGTAAGGAATGTCATGGAATAACTAAGGGATGTGCTGTAATGTTGCTAAACTCTAGGGAAACAAGTGGACAAAAAATCTGTAGGGATAAGGAAACAGCTAAAGGAATTAATAGACCTGCCTTGGGAGATGAAAAATTGAAAAAGAGTTTCCAAGAGAAAAGCCTGGGAAGGTAGTAATGAAGGCTCTCCGAGGGAGGATGAGAAACAGACTGGAGAGGCCAAGATAAACAGTAGTAAGATGAATAGCAGGAATAACCAAAAGACAATGCCAGGCTTGAGTAACAAGCCAAGGAAGCCAATACAAGTGCCAAGAGCCTGAGAAGGAACCTTGAGGAAACAATTAACATGAAAGCCATGTCATGAGAGCCAGGAGCTGTGGTTTGGAAATCAAGACACACGCCTCTTTCTTCAGGTCACACTGAAGAACACACCTAGAACTTTCTTATAGTAAAAGCAGCTGACTTTTTTACCTCTTTCTAAAATATTTATGTTGTATATACTAGATTTATAAGCAATAGTTGCTGTCAGTGTAGTTGGTGGAAATAGTATTTTCTTAGAAATCTTATAAAATCACCACCATCGCTCAGTCAGACTGTAGGACCCTGTGCAAAGAGGGGCCATATAAGAAGTTAATAAGGTTGAGGTGACTAGGTACCTAATTTTGCTATCTGCTTCTGTGAACATAGCTTGCTACTTATGCTGAGTCACCCTGCTCTTGCTGCAACCATGAGATAAGATATCAGCCGTGAAGAACTGGTAACTGCAAATAACGTATGAAGGAGTTGCAGCTGTCTATAAAAACACAAACTTTTTCCTAAGACGGTGCGGATCTCCAGCAAACTGTAAGAGGTCCGCCGCCGGCCGGCTACTAAAAGCTTGCTTTTCAACCCCCCAGGTTGAGTGTGCGGGTGATTATTGAGATTACGGACTAACAAGACCTGGGCTGCAAAAATGCAAAATCACACAAAACCTCATAAAAAATGCAAAATACAATGTGCACATATGGAATTCATAATGGTCTAAGAATAGGTGAGCTCTCTTTCAGTCTCCCTCACTCCTGCTGTGGTGCTGGCATTTTATGCAATCCTAGCACAAGGTCATGGCTCCTCTCCACTTCTTCAGCCCCATATACAAAAGCAGGGACTTGGAGGGAAACAGTGGTATTATGATTCCCTAGTGCATGACCTTCCTTAGCTGCAGACCTCCAATCAGTGACTCAACCTAGGAAGACAATGGTAATAATAAAAATCTTGAGAGTGGCTCTGAAAGGATCAAAGTCCTCTCCTCAAGCAGGTAGACAGGATCCAGTCATTTGCCTCTACCACAGGGACTTAATCTCTACTTTCCTCAGAAGGACTGCATAAAAGGAAAATTTTCTCTCCTGAACACCATTCTGTAGTTATCCCACCTACAGCACCTTGTCACTTTTCAGGCTGGGAGCCATCATCACTGCAGACAAATTGTGGCAATTCTATTTGCCCATGGATTTCTGGTGTTTGGAAACAGCATATATAGTATTTTTTCCTGGTTAGGTTTGGGATGTAATTCTGGATGGCCTTTGCAAAGTTATTTAGCCCAGTGCATAGTTTGAAGGTCACCAAATTAGAACAGGGCTTTCAGCAATCTTGGTGCTCATTTATTCTGCTGTAAAGGGATGTGCAGAGTACAGAGCAATGGCCAGTCCAATGAAGTCGGTCCCTTATCAGGATACCTTTCATTTACTGTAGAGCATGGCTAACTCTGGATGTGTTTGATGCTTTTCCTGGTATCTAATGCCATAGAACTAAATCATCGGATGCTTTAATCCAAAGATTACATGCTAAAAACTAGACACCACTGAGGGGGCATGCAAACAAATACGAGAGAGGTTCTTTCCATTTAGAAATAGGCTATGGAAAAAAAAAAAAAAAAAAAAACAACCTACTGATGAGTCTTAGGTTTGTGACTTTCCTAGGAGATAGTTCGTATGCTGCCTTTCCGGAAGATGATGAATAAGCAGGTGATTTTCTAGCATGGCATTGTGACATGGCATTAGTGCAACCTTTGACTTCACAACATCTTGATCTCTAATGACTGGTTTTACTGGGAAAATGCAAAGAAATATTGCTTTGAGAAAACTTGCATTTCCTTCCCAAGTCCCAAATGAGCCTTTCAGTATTTTGACATTTGAATGTTTGGAATTTACTGAGCATGAAAAGCCTTGCTATTGGCTTAATACCTATTCTTTTCTCTTAAAATATCTGCTACAATAGCAATACCTTCTTGGTTCTATCTCTATATCTATTTTAGCTAGACTAATATGGGAAAAAAGTTTCACTCTCTCTCCTCTGTTATCTGTCATTTTTTGTATTTGTTCACTCACAGCAATAGGATGAGGAACAGTTAATATATAAATTAATGAAGTGGCAATGTGAGTAATTTTACACCTTTATATTCTCAACATAAGTAAGTACAAACTGCATATTAGCATCAGCTAGTGAGCCAGCTCCTCTGAGCACAGGAAGAATTGGGGTCATATTCAACATATGAATTTCTATCATTCTTATTAAAATGCAAATATTTGTTCAGAAAGCCTTATAATTAATTGGAATGAAGACTGCATTAGATAAAATTGAGTCACAGAGCGGGAGTACTGACAGGATAAAATCTCTTTGATTGTCTTCCCCATTACAAGGACTGGATTTTAAAAATATTAACAAAATTTGCAGTTAAGATACCAGTTCATTTAGCTCACTACACTGAATGTGCTGCTACCTCATATTGGGTGCTTAGAAGATCAGAAGGGCAATGATAGTATGACCTTTCTCCTGATATATCACTTCAGCTTTTATCAAAGAATGATTTAGAGGCTTGTCAAGCTGAAAGTTGCATTTGGAATGTATATATTTCAATTGGCGATGCCTGACTATCATCTATGAAATTATCCAAGCTCTTTATTAATCTATTTATACTTTTAACAGAATCATGCCAACTGTGTCCTTAATTTACTTAGAAGCTCTTTGGATAGAGTATTTTCCTTTTCACTTCAGTAAAGCTTTTACCTAAACCATGCTCTTGCACTGTGAGAAATTATGCTCTACTCACCTTTTACGTGCCTTCTGTGTTTTCTAATTTTATTGTTAATTTGTGGCAATAGGGTGATCAGACTTCGATACAATATTTAACATACAGGTAAATCATAGATTTGCAGTGCCACAGGGACTGCCTCTATTCTTTTTCTTTTTTCTTTTTGCCTCTATTTCTTTTTCAAGAATTAAAGCACACTGTGTATGGAAGTAACATTTGTAAGGAAAAGCAGTTATTTTCTTTAACCAAGCATTTCAGTTGGAAAACTGCATAGGCTTTTGAGCAAAGCTTCCTAAGAAAGTCCTGTTTCTCCCTACAACACCCTCAGTTAATTACTCACAAAAGAATATATCTTCCAGGAAACTATGCCTTCTTTATATCCTTAAACTATGCAACTAGAAGACACTAATAATTCCTAACATTAACTGAGGGATTGACTGCCACTGCCAATGTTTTCAGAAATCTTTCTTAGGTGGCAATACCTAATTTAGAGACTCCTGTGTACTTATAAAAGCGATGTGCAGTCTGATTGGACTGTCCCCAAAGCTGTGCAATGTACAAGCTCTGCCAGTTCACACCTTATCCTCATCGCAGATTGTTTAAGAACATGCTGATCAGCACATGTCAGTACCAGGGAAGCTTGAGGTGGACCTTCATCCATGCTGGCAGTTCCCTTTACTGTGAAAGCTGGCTCTTTATTCTCACTATTTATTTTTTATCTTTTGATCAGTTGCTTGTTCACATAAAGATAAGGTCCCTTTTCCTATGAGAACTCCAGTTTCATTAATATCCTTCAGTTAAGAACCTCATCAAAGCTTTTTTTTAAAAAAAAAATCAGTTGCGTAAACTGGGTTATGAACCTAATTTCAACTCCTTCACAGAATCCTCATAGGTTCGTGAGGCATAACCTGCAAAAATCACCCTTACTACTCCAAAATGCGATCTTCTTTATCTATGGTAAGTGTTCAATTCTACAGTCTTATTGCAGTTGCCAATAAGTAGCCAGGCTTCTTCTGTAGAAGCCAAATTTTTGGTCTGTGTTTTAAAGCATATTTCTCAGTGCCCTTTTTTTTTATTATTATTTTTTTAAGTTTAGCATCATGCTATTCATCTTCCATTCCTATTGTACCATATTTAAGTCATATAATGCTAATCATATTTTTATCAAAGTTCTTTAAAATTCTCGGGAAAATATCATTTATTCTCGACAACATTTTACTGTTCATTTTATCAATGTCTTCTCAATTTTATTAGTATTTATTTTACATCTAAATTGACAATATTCCATGCTCAGTCTTCCTGTATTGAATGCTTTTGGGGCATTCTGTATGGTCATTATCAGTTATAGTAATTGATCTGGCTTTTCTATAGTGACAATATTTTCTGACTGTATTCCTTTGAAAGATAATTATTTATGGCCAAATTCTGAGGTCACTCTCCCTTTAATTAAAAACAAACAAAAAAGTCACCTTTTTACCACTGTATTTGCATCTTCAAGTGGGTTTTATGCACTACTCACTACCTCAATAATTCCTTCTTCCATTAGATATTCCAGTATCATCACATTTTCTGTGCTTTCACAGCCTCTTTATCCCCTTACATTTTATAACTGCTGTTTATCATTTTATCTGTTGAGTGACAATATAAATCTGATTCTAAATTCTTGATATGTACATACAGAATTTCAGTCCATAGGAATCACGCACACATTTCTGAAAACTAACCTCATTTAATGCAGTGCTAATCTCTCAGTAGCACAAGCTGCGCTGCTTTTTGAGGTGCCTATATTGCACCTTCATGGAATGTTGTCTTACTTTTTATCTGCCTTCTAGCAAGTTTCTGAAATGCTTAGTCTAATTCATTCTAATTCATAGTTCTTGGTCTTTAGACATATGTACCTGTTCATAAAATGTAGAGAACTTCAGCATATCTGTGGTCTTGCATAAATCTGCAGTTTCTACATATTTGCATTATGGAGTGCAAGTTCTTTATGCAGTGGCAAAAATCAATACAGCTTAAATGATGAGACACGGATCTGCATCACGGATAAGTTAATTTGAACCAGGTATGCTAAGTGTGTTAACCACACCACACATCAAAGAAGTAAGGATTAAATATTACAGGGTAATTTCTTCTCAGACAAATTATCACAAGATATCTCGCAGCAGCATCACTGACTATGAGCAAAAGTGTCCAGAAATAAAGCATCAAACTCTCATTATCACTGACTTTGCTATCAAAGCATGTCAAACAAAAATATGCACATATCTTAAATGGAGATTAAATGATATTCAAATTATAGTAACCCAAAGCAATGTAATCATCTTAATATTGCTAGGTTTATATATCTTCTCAAGATTAGAAAGGACACTTTTAATGTACTTTTCATCTTTACATTTTTTTTAATTCCTTGCCAAATTATTTTCTTTCATCTTTCATGCACAGTTCATCATCATAATAGTCAGGTTGTGTAAGTTTGTGGGGCTAAACTTTTTCTTAAAAAACATTTTTAAAATGCATGGCTACTGTTGTAATTTTACTGGGTAACAGTGACAAACTTTTTTTTTTCTTATGAAACTTAGCATACAGGATTCTAAAATACACTTAAAAAAAAAAAAGAAAAAGAAAAAAAGGCTATGACAGAAGGCCATACCAAAGCACACAGACAAGGTTTATGAATAGGTGCTCATTGCTAATGTATGTACATGGGTCTCTGGATGGTTAGCTGCACATTCTTTGCAGCAAAGGCCAGCTCATCATTTTGAGCAATTGGTCTGAATGTACAGAGGCCTGCTCCCCTCAGGATATAGTTAAACCTTACAAAATCTTGAGCCTTTACTTCCACCTACATTTGACCTGCTTCTGCATGAGGACTATGTTTTGCCTGTGAGATGCTTGCTGCTTTTCTGTCCTGTGCACTTACACTGCTGAACATGATTTTGGGGGACTGTCTGTGAAGGCAACAGTAATTGCATTAAAGACAGGCACACAAACCATTATTTACAGCAGGCGCTTGGTCCAACGGATACCACGAGCACATGGAGCGCATCCAGCAGGCAGACAGCCTACACACCTTGTTCCACAACAAGTATAAATATGTTCATTTAGACAATATCTATGCAAGACATTTAAGCCTGAAATGAATCCCATTGTCTTTTCTGCAGCCATGGGAACTTCTACACAGGCTGAAGCAGTTAGGATGAATGAAGCCTAAAAGCAAGAAATCTATTCAGAGGTAGCTCTGCCAAGAAAGCGTGTGTTTCTCCATGTCCTTACTTCCATGAATGTATCAGAAGTGCTATCTCACTACCCATTCTACTCTAGGAAGCTGACGCCAAGAAGTAATATCTGCTGGGTATGGTTTAGTTTTTCAAATATAAAGATAAATGAACCCAGCATTAGAAACAAGATACGTGCGAGAGTTACAGGGAGGTGGTTATAAAAGATGTAACAACCCTTAGTTTTAATCAGCTCCCTCAAAGAAAGTACCATCAGTAATGGGAACAGTCACATGAGTTTCAGAATACAGCTTAATTGAGTATAAGAGTTCTTATTCACTCTGAACAGGTTTACCCAGCTCTATAAAGTTGGGTTGCTGTCAACACTTTCCAGTGCAGTAGTCTCCTTACCCTTTGAACCTTCAAAATGCTTGAGCACAGCTTAAAAAAAAAGTATATCAATAAAGTTTTGAACTAGCTCTCCTTCTATCTCGACTTCTAATACTGATGGTTCTGGAATTACTTTTTGTTATTATTCTTGACTTTAGGTGTTTGAAATATTGCTGAGTGGTGACCCAGAAGGGTGGAGATTCAGCAGCCCTTATGCCATCATCTGTTTGGTATGTTACTTCCTTTCACTCTCCTGTTGGGAAGATCACACCCAGCCTTTTCATTCCTCCTCGACAAGTCATGTCAAGGAAAGAGGAGAAAGGAAGCTGCCCCACATACCACTGGATATTAGAAAGGAAGGTCTTAATTAGGATGCCGGGATGTAATTTCTACAGAAATCAATCCTTCCTTTTCTCAGTTCCAAGTCCATCTACTATAATCATTTTAACAGAAAGCTCTTAAGGAGGGAGGACTCAAAAGATAAGAGTATTCTCTGGGTTTTTTAAAGCCTTTAGTTTATATATATAAAAGGGAGAGTGAATTCTTAAGCTTAACGGCATTAATAAATTTCTAAAACTGAAAGGATATCGAAGTGTACCGGAAGTGAAATAATGGAGTTTATTTTGGCTGCCCTTTCTGAGAAGAATTAGAAGAGGCAACGTACCAGAACATGCAAGCTAACATGCACAGTGTCCTACAGTAGTAGCCAATTCTTAACC
>NW_010578500.1:0-30843 GCF_000705375.1 Tinamus guttatus
TGCACGATCCCGTTTCTGAACTACACTGTTTCTAATGGTTCCTTCCTGCAGTGCTCGTAAGAGTCAAGGAGAAACAGCAGACGAGGACTCCAGGCATCTGAATAGAGCATCTACCTATGTCCAGAGCTATAGTCATGGAGCTCTGTGCGCTGGAATTGAAGATGTTTGACTTCTTAAACGCTGAGATTTTAGTGTTGGGTTTTGTAAAATACATTTGACAAAAGCAGGGTCTAATATGAGACACAAAAAAACATCAGTTAGATTTCTAATGAAATCTAACAAGAAAACATCCAATTTCCTCCAGCTGAAAGAAAAACTTCACATATTACTCAGATGAAAGAATATAGGGTAAAGGTAAGAAATAAAAAATAATCATACAGATCTGTTTAGTCTTTAAGCGCGATTGAATACAAGAACATTCCCAAAATAGTGTGAAGCCAATCTATTCTCTGCAAAGTCATTTCTTATCGAAATGAACATTTGAGAATATCAGATATTTCCAGTCAGCAAGAGCTTTAACAAGGATTTGGTCTGTCTACAGCCAGTACAGAGATTTGACTTGTGTTTTGAGAGTCTTGGTAATTAATGCCTCTCTCAAGTCTCTGCTGAAGCAGCTCTTCTCGGAGATTCCTTAGGACAGTCTCCTCACAAGCCTTAGCGCGCTGCAGAAGAGCTCATAGAAGCTATCCTGCCTGAGTTTCAGATTTTCAAATCCAAATTACTTTTTTGTTTTCTAGTTACTAACAGTTTAAGCTTATGAAAGGGTGCAAGTCTCTAGTGAAGTCTTCCTCCTTTCCCAACCACCATGTTCTTCATTTGGTCTACATCTGCAGGTATCTGTGATCCCATGTGCATGAACGGAGGGAAATGTGTAAGCCCGAATGTCTGTGACTGCCCGTCAGGCTGGAAGGGAAAGCACTGTAATAAACGTAAGCATCTCTGTTGCCTATCAGACAGATTGTTGTTTATTGCTTAAGCCACTCATCATCTATTGTAATCTTCTTTTAATATTAGAAAGCAATAGAGAGAATGGAATTTGCTTTGCTATTTCAGCAGTTTGAAGAAAAGCAATCTTAAGTATAGGTAGCACAAAATGCTATAAATATTTGATATATGCAAAGGAAAAAATGTGTGTATAGGGAAATCTGGTTCTGCTTTATGCACCTGTTTTGCATATACTTATGGAAATTCATTTGTACAGCATTAAACTTGAAGTATTGATTTTATGTTTAATATAACATATTTTGTTATATTTTATAAACCAATGTCATATATTTCAACATACAAAACTATTTAAAGCCTGCTATAAAGCCTTCCAAATTGATATACTGCCAAGGTCATCAGATATATTTTGGTGCATAATTTGGGGAATGTGTTCTTACTCTGTAATTTTACCATATCTGCCTTCAGTTTACATAAACACATAATTAAAATGCTCCTATCCTGAAATATTTTCAAGGAGCATTTTTTCGTATGTGGCTATTCATTATCATGATGTTGACAGATAAAATGGATAAATTTAGAATCAAGATGACATGCTATATATAAACTGGATTGAAATACTGTCTTTTTACCCTTTGGGTCCTAGTGGTAAATACAGTTTCAGATTCAGTGCTTGGAATCATAATATATAAGTTCTTAAATTCTGCAGGAAGTCTGTGTCTCTCGCACAACACATACACACACAAAAAGCACAGTCTCTCCTTCAGTATTTCAGAATGGATAATGTATATAATAAGCATAGCAAACTCTACTATGATTCTATTTATTTAAAACATACAACACATGCATATAGCATATGAATGCTATCATAAAGAGGTGAAGAACATTCGCAATTGATGGTAAGCATCAGGAATAGGAAAGCTGCTAGTGGTAGGTAAGAAGACAGCTATCAATGACACAATCTTAAGGATAAATAAATATAAAAAAACCCTAACAATTCATTCTCTGATGAATAGAACACACTAATTTATCTAGAAATCAGCCATATGACCTAAAACTTGGCATGTTCATACGTCACTCTTTAAGACAGCTCTTGAAAGCCTGACTTTGTGTACATCTTCTCACATGTTACCTGTCAACCTGTACAGCCGTTTGCCTGCAGAACTGTCTGAACGGTGGCGAATGTGTAGGCCCGAACATCTGCGAGTGCTCCGGAGGCTGGAGAGGAACGCTGTGCCAGACTCGTAAGTGCTGCTTTATGTCCTGCCATTTCGAAGCCACGCAGAGTGCACCAGACACATTTACATATTGTGTTTTCTACTCTGTTTACATTATACGTATAAGTCAACTCTAAAAGGATTAGCATCTAAACTCTACTTGCGATTTGTCAAAATTGTCTTGTTCTGTGGCTAAAACTACTACTTTCAAAGACACTTCTGGACTCAACATGAGTGAGAAAGAGAGAACTGAGTCATCGTTTACTTTGGCAGATGCTCAGTTTGGCTTGTCAGACAAAACTAGTAGTCTTTAAACTATGATTTCAAAGCAAAGTAAAAAAGAGAGGTCAGAGACAAGAGGAAATGGATTATCCCAGTCTGTATGTCCAGCTGGAATTAAGGACGTAAAGTAACAATATGTGGTTGTAACCCAGGAGCCTGATCCTGTAAATGCTGTGCATTACTGACTACTGAGATGGAGAAAAAGTATTTGCATGGGGAGGAACTGGAAAGCTGGAGTAGGAAGAGATCCGTCACCGACTATTGCCCACAGCACCACTTCAGTCTGTGGACATTCCTAGTTTTAGACTAAAATGGCACAAGGAAAGGCATATGAAGGCATTATCCTTCTCACACTCACAGAGAACATCATTACTTAGGGAAACCTTTTTGTCATTTAAATCCGTATGGGTGTGCAATTGTAACACACAAGCCTAGAAATTTTTTCATGTATTTATTTAATCAGGCCCCTGAATCCTTTGTTCCAAATCTGTTCACATTCACTCGTTTCTACTATTTCTTCCTGTGTTTTCACTGTATTGGACAATTTAATCAGCTTTTGTCCAAAAAGAGTTATCTGAAACTCCTAGGTCTCACAGAAAACTCAAATAAGCACCAAGTAGTTGGGATTTCACTTTTTTGTTTTTAAATAGAAAGGGGACATACTAGTGTCAGAGAGCAGATGATTTGTTCTTATAATGTTGCTGTGTGGTATTCAGATTAAGGCAGGGAGGAAGCAGTAAAAATATCCTCCTCATCATGCCCACAGGTGTTAGGTAGGAAGGAGGATTTTCATAGAAGTAGAATGTGTGAAAGTAGGTCTGTGTTCCTGAATTTTAATAAGAGATTCTATTCAGCCAAATCCAGAATTTACGATATATATTTATCTGTCTAAACATTATGAGCTTTCTGAGTGCCCCGTTTTTTCAAAGAATTGCTCACTTCAGTGAGCAGTGATGAGCAGCAGTGAAGAGACCTGCAAACAAGCTCTGGTTACCAGAGCAGCCTCTGTTCTTACTCCCGGATGGCTCCGGCCAGCTTTCTATCTCGAGGCACTGCACAAGCAGGAGGCCAAATCCATGTAGTCTGCCAGGAGCAGCAGCATTGGAGCATGGAGGCACTTGGCTCATCACACCTTCCTCTTTGCAAATTGTTTTGTCCAAAAATTTCAACCTCTGAGCTTTCTCTGTGCTCTGCATCCTCTTTCTCTCTCTGTGTGTATGATCAAATTTTCTTCTTAGTTAGAGCATCCACAACAAGGCCATTGTCCAGACTTGCACCACTTTAGCTACAGACTTTGACTGTTAAACTTAATAATTCAGCAAAATGTTCACATTAAGGCATACAAAACTAATAGCAACACATCATTCAAGATAGTATCATTATGTGTTTCTAAATAATTTCAGCTTTCTGATGCAAAAGTTAGTTTCATTCCACAAGTGAAAATCCAGATAACTCTTCCCAGCAATCACTGAACCTTCTCCACAGTCCACCAGTAACTGGGGACGGTTTGTGCCTTTGGGGCCTTTTTCCAGGAATAGGAGGAGGTTAGATAAATAGTCCTAGATTTAGCTATTTAGTTCAGGGTCTAACCCACCAAGGCCTACGCCTGCATTGACTGTTGAAGAAGATGTTTGAAGGCAACAGTAACTACAGCTGCCACAAAGAAAAATCTTCAGACCTCTCTAAAACTAGAAAATGCAAAACATGATGTTCTCTAGTTTTAGGTCTTGAATAATTAATACAAAAACTTTTAAGTGCAAATTATGATTCCCTACATTTCTGGCCAGCTTTCACTAGAGAAATCCATCCAGAGATCCATACCACAAGTGATGCTTCAACATTGCAGCCGGCAACCCCGCTGAGATTAATCTAGGGCAGGTTTTCAGTTCGGTTGTATTTAAGATTAGCACTGTCCAAATCAGAGTGACTGTCTCTCTGAAGAATTTTAAAATTGCTCAGAGAACCCTGGACTCTGTTACCAGATGTACACATCATAGGTGTCTTTCAGCTAATGGATAAAATAGCTTTTATCTAATATAGAACAGTTCAGCTGCATTTTGGAGATGCAATAACACAAGCAAAAAAATTGCTTCTTTTGCAATGATATGCAATGAAATTGCATTTCAATATAAAGCAGTGAATTTTGAATTTCTCAGTACTGTTCTTAGAACAACCAGCCAAAGTCAAAGCAGCGCTCCCATAATGTCTGTGCAAGCTGCTCCCAGTTTCACCAGTCTCTGGCTACCATTGCACTGCAGAATTTAGCAAGGATAAATGCAGGTAAAGAAACTTTTAAGTGATATTGTTGCAGGAGTAATGGATAAAACAATAGTCCTCATCTATCAGACTCTAACAAAAGAGGTCAACCAACAGAACAGTTTTCTTCCCTAGTCATCTGTCACTACATGGAATAGCTTCTGAAAGAGAATCAATAAAACAGGTCATTTGTCCCACCAAAAAAGGTATATGGTGGGATACACACATTATCTTTAATAAATAACTATGACTTTGATTGTCATAGTTTAAGGATTAATTGTAAAGTTTCAGAGTGTACTGTAAATTTTGGGAAAATTTACCTTTGGGAAAGACAGGTTAAAAGTTACTTTGCCTGAAATTTTCACCACACCTTAACTACAGAACGTAGCAGCTTCATAGATTAGGACATATCTGTTTCCACCGTAAGATTTTTTCTATTTGACTCTGTCTTTGGCTTTCATTACAGCAGCACAGATGTTCTAAAAATTCCCTCCTTATAAACACAGAAACAGTATCATAAGATCACCATGTTTTGCCATTACAGATTTCCTACCAATTTTAGATTAGATACCCATTCTAAAGCTCCATTCCTGTGGCTTCTCTCTATCTCCTACTGTGTTAACTCACATCTCTCTTTTTCTTGAGCTAGAAAAGAAACATTAGACCAAAGCGGTGAAGACCTGATTCTGCAGTCTGATTCCCTTGACAGATTTAGCTAAAACACAACCCTAAGTAAAGTCAGAAGGCTTCTGGCCAGAGATGTAAGTCTGTTGTTAAGGATCAGCATGCCAGATCAAGGTATAATTCTAATAATTAATTATAAAGTATAAGAAGGGTAGAGTTGTGAAGCATCTTTATCATTAAAATTCATGCTGCTGTCTTCTGTTCTAACATTATTGAACACATACTGGCTTCTCATTTGCCCTTCAGAATATCTTTGCTTTATTTGCATGTTATAAGTGTCAAGCTTACAGCCTTACAATTTTCTCAACATTCTTGTTCATTCTCTCTCTGTCTTGAACATCTCAAACAGGCTGGCTTCTAGTTTTCCTATGTAACCCTTTCAAACCTTAAAAAAAGAAAAACTTTTAAAAAGATTGCCATTTGTATGCAAATAGTAGCTCTTTTCTTTTAGCACTCAGGGATAAATCTGTTTTTGTAATAGGCATTTATTGATTATAATTTAACATAAGCTTAGCTTATTAAGTGACTTTGCTGAATCTGTACAGGATAATGAAGAAATAGTCTGTGTCATTCTTAGCATTTAGTGGCTTAGCATTCCTTGTAAATACATTTATGAAATATTCATTTGAATTTCAGCTATGTTATTATCATCTTTGATTTCAATTCCAATTTTCTTTCAAAATATTTTTTAACTTTTCTCCTAAAATTGAGCTCTTTTTTCATGAGCACTGCGGCAGGAAACAGTGAGTAGAGAGGGTGAGACAAGAAGTTTACCCGAGAGGAAAGGAGGAAATCATTTCCCTTTTTTTTTTTTCTTTGCCGGCATCACCTGAGAAACAAAGAAACTACAGATGGAAAAATATGATAACTAATTTAAAACCCATCATGCCCATGCATACCAGACTACCCCTAGCTGTTAGCTTCTGAAAACCTTGTTTAAACAATACAGCATTTTTTATATTTTAAAAAAGAGCAGAAATAAACCAACTAGCTCTCATGCTAGGAAGGCAAGTCACTAGCTCAAGGTCAGGAGCCTGGCAGCAGATAAAAAGAACATCTGAAGGTTATCAGCATGTCCAGGTCTCTGCATGTTTTTGTTCTGGACATGGTAAAGGTCAGTAGCTGTGAAACAGGATGAATCCTCGCTGGCTGACTCATAAGAGCAGTGGTTTGCCAGGGAGTTCACATCCTCTCATTTTGAGTATATACGGATTGCCTGTAAGTCTGGTTCTTCACCTCTTTCCCTTAGCTATAAAGCTTGAGTTTAGGTTTACATTTACATTTTAATATTCTTTCATATGGTGAAATCATTACCCTCTCTATGAGGGTTAGCATTTATGATAAGTTGGTAAGGTTGGCAATATATTTTTCAATAACATGGTAGACAAAAAGCATTAAAAAGTTTCAGATGATGCTTAAATAAGCATAGACATAGGAATCATTATAGCAAAATACAGCTTTCCTCTGGGCTTTCAAGATCACTATAACCATTACTGTAACTTTTCTCTCAAAATTACATTTGAATGGCTTAGGATCCCACAGTAGGCTCTCTAAAGAAGTCACTGGCCTAACTCCTCTCTCTCTCCAAGACTTCAGACCTTAATGCAAAGAATTTACTTTATATATATCTCCATCAAAATCAGAAATCTGAGACTAATCAACTGAACTTCTGGAACTTGTTCCTTCATCCCTTCAATGTGTTGAAGTTTATTTTCCATGGAACTATCTCTTGTAGTCGTAAAATACCATGTCTCAAATCTGATGGCTTACTTTGCTTAGATACAACAATGGAAGAGATGGTATCAGAACACACACATAAATATACTTTTATTTTTAAATCTGTCATATTAGTGCATAGTAAGAGACCTCCTATATATTTCCACCAGATAAGAAAATGAAAGAATCCAGCTGCTGATGCACACCTGACTGATTTTGAAGCCATTGAGTTTGACTCTTGGTAACTCGGAAAGAATATTCTGGCAATATTTATAGAAAGTTTAACTCATGAGATCTAATTAAAATAATATGATGTGTGTGTTCTTCTTGATTTGATGCCCTATGAATTAGCTGTTCTCTTCTCTCTGTGCCAAAACAATGTCACAAGAATGCAAACTGCTAATGAGGATGAAAAACTGGCTAAGGGTGGAGTAATTCAACTCATTACTTTCCATAGCTTTTTTTTTTCTTGAAAAGGAGACTCATTCTTTTCTTAACAGAAAATCTTCAAATGGATGGGCCTCTGTAAGTACACTGGTATTGTAAATAACATTTAAAAACATTTGTTGGATCCTTTTTACTTAGAATGAATAGCCCATTACTGATGATGTAGGGCCATGCAATTGCATTTCCTTTCACCCTGTTTCCAGAGATGTGAAGTACACAGTTCATGAAAATCTCCCCTTTATTTATCGTGACTCCATCACCTTTGGCGGTGCATATTTTATGTATCTTTTCATCTCAAATAAAGAAAGAGTCTTTTAACAGCTCTTATTTTATTTCAATTGGAACAAAATAAAATCAATTTTGGCACAAATCTGACCAACTATCACTGCCCAGAGTATATCTTGGCTTTCAAAACAGATCCATTACCTACTGAGCTGAGGTGATTACCTTGGCACAGTCTTCTCTTTTCCTGTCATTTAGAAGAGGATAAGAATAAAGAAAGAAAATTCTAAAATAACAAATACATAGACATGAAAAAGCCTGTGATAAACAACTTCCAAGTTCTAAATCTTTTTCCTAATTATCCTTTCCTCCACCATATGAACATACAGAGTCATAAGGTGTTTCCTCACGTCATATTCATCCATATTTCTATCCTTATTATGAACCTTACAGTAACTGTATTTATAAAAAACTTAATCTTTCTTTTGTAGCACTTTGTGAGCAAAAATGTCTGTTTGGAAGCAGGTGCATAAGACCAAATGTCTGTGCTTGCAGAAGTGGCTATACTGGCTCAGCATGTGGAAAAAAGGTAAGGTATGGGCCAAAAACAGTGGATTCTTGTTTTAAGAGGAACAAAAATAACTGAATGGGTCTAAAATAGTTAACAGGAAAATGAATTAAGATCATATTAACCACATGAAAGATGTAAATAAGGTTATAAAATAGTTTAAAGGAAGGTTACTTTCTACTAAGCTGCTAATCTAACACTGTATCCATGTTCTATATAAAATCTTCCCTCCTGGAACAGTTTTATACTCCAAGTAAAAAACTCCACACAAGTTGTGTCTACTTCAAGAGTGACATCCTTATATGCTTCTCCTTTCCAAATCCACTAATCATCTGCACACTAAACTGCATTAAGAGTGCCCTGGTTGTAGCTCAACCCAAGCCTGGAAGCCTTTCTGAACGGCAAGGCCTATCCTACCATACCCCAGACCATCTGTACCATCCACCCCATATATCCCCTGCCCCATTTCATATTCCCACCACTTTCCTAACTTATCCTCTTGTAAAGCACTGCTGTGCTTAACTTGGACATCCTCTGTGGGTCTAGATTCACCTCCACACCTCGGCACTAAGACAAAACCTTCCTTCTGTCCCGTCTGCTGTGCCTGAGCCTTGCACAGTGCTAGCTTGAATTCCCACTTCTGTTTTGAGGACTGCTTTGCTTCACATCACACACGCTGTTTCTGAGACATTCTTCTCACTTCCACAGTCACGGGCATTAGGGACATTTTATACATTTGCCATGGTGAAGGGGGACGTTTTTAAGAAGCAGCAGAACTCCACGAGGATTTGCAGGTTGCCCTGTCATTTATCTATACTGAAAGGCTGAGAAAAGAAATCAACACCTTTTCATTTCTATTACATAATGCAGTGAGAGAAACCATTAAAATCTATTCAGATGGACACTCTATTCTGTTAATGAAAATTAGATTTTAATATCAAAATTAAAGTCCTATATGGATTTTTGTAACAAGTACATTCTCATATTGAATTACAGCTCCTACATCAATAGTAAAATACAGAAGATGTAGATAAGATGAGTAAGTGCTGCAATTTTCTCTATATAAAAATCTATTAAATATCTTGACTGTAGGCTAGGAAAAATTGTGTATTTTCTGAAACAATTAATAGAAAATAGCTTGACTGTAGGCTAGGAAAATTTGTGTATTTTCTGAAACAATTAATAGAAGAAGAGCAAACAGAAACAGGAATAAGTGAAGATAAACTAGAATTATTGTTCACAGGTGTTTATATTCAGACGACTTTCCTTTCTATACCGAGAGATGCCCTTTTTGTTATCCCAGACCCAGATCATTGGGTTTGTTTTAAAGCATTAATCTAGTTTGGAATGGCTGAAGGAGGAATGTGGCAGATCACAAACCAGGTAGAACTTTGTTGCACTTCACAGAATATATCAAATCAAATACCAGGCTTCCTTTTACATATGAGCAGTTATTACATAGAAAATCAGGACTGAAGGAAAAGAGAAAGTAGAAAAAGAATTTGCATGTTACATAAGTCCAAAATGCCAAACTATCAATGGTACATATAAATGCATGGATCTCTCTGGCAATGATTAAGCTCTTCAATTTCAGTTCATAACTGAAATACTGATTGGCTGCACTTCCACAAAACTGTTTTGCTCCGATGTGAAGATGGAAAGGTTCTGAGTAAAGAGAATTAATGGGTTTCCTTCACCTGTGATCCCTTGTTTAGAGCTAGAATCCAAGCTAGTTCTACATGGCATCTCATTTAAATCTTATAGTATGGCTTATGAAATTGAGTGAAGAAGATATTATTTCCCCCTTCAAAAAGTCAAAATTATAAGATATATTAAAAAATAGAAGCTAATTTACCACCATGGTCTAAAATAAAATGTAAGAATAAGAATTCATACTTATATATTATAAAAATGTTGAGATGATAGGTCTCCCAACAGTTAATGTATGAGATAGGATCAGGTATAAACAAAGACTATGAAGAGGCTTTAATCAGTTTCTTCTCCAAACCTGTTAATTATGGAAATTTCACAATTTATCTAAATAATTTGTTCACGTGCTGGAATATGTTGCTAGGGCATGTTTTTCTTTTTCCATAACACCTAATATAAAGCTAATCTGTTGCAATGTAACCTGATACCACTTGGGGTAACTTTGGTAGATAACAGAGAAGAACTTTCACAGTCCTTTTAATAACACCTTTTTACATATGGAAGATGATTACAACGTCCCCTCCTTGATTTTCTCTCATTTTCCTCAGCAAATTACATAATAAATCTTTCATTCTGATGGCTTTCTCTGAACTCTCTCCAGTTTGTTGCCATCCTTTTTAAAGTGCATTTCTCCCCCTGACTCGAGCAGAGTTACTGCCTCCCGGTTTGGTTGCTGACTCTCTCATTAACACACTTGCAGAAAAGATTTACATTTTCTGTTACAGCACTGTAACCAACTTCCACAATATTGATGCCTTAACAGTTATTTCCCATTTGGTATTTGTGTAGTTGACTTCTCTGTTGTAAGCACTGCCTTTATTGTCTTTATTTAATTTTATCCTACGCATTTGAAACCGTTTCACCCATTTATCAGGAATATTTTTAATTCTAAGCCTGCTTGCACTGCCTCCAAGTGTGACATTATTCAAAAATCCCATTGCCTAAGACATTAATGAAAGTAATGAATAGTAGAAAAATCAGGGCCTATGGGTACCCTTCTTGACAAGACACTATTGATAAAATTATTCTTTGAGAATGGGTTCTCAAACAGATATGCCTCCCTACTTATTTCATCTAAAATATACTTACTGTCATGATTGTCTGCAGCACGTCACAAGTCTCCCTAAAGAAAAAAAATGTGTCTGCTGGTGGATACTGACTGGCTGGTTTTTTATTACCTCCTTATGCTTGAGGGGCTTATAAATTGATTATTAATTTGTGGCAGCATCCTTTCAGATACCAACGTAGGCTGCTCGGTTTGTCTTAATACTTCTTTTTTTCTTTTTTTTTTCTTCATCTAAAGATATGCATTATGTTTACTGAACTATCTGTATCTTTTAGGAGTTCTCCAAGTTAATTACTGGTCCTCCAGAGGTCCTGGATTCGTTGCTTCATGTGAAGACCCTCTTGTACCCAGGACTTCCCATATAGGGGAAGTTCCATATGCCAATGCAGAGTAGCAGGCATATCATAAATTCAAATTCTAGTTTATTGCAGTCTTTTCACTTACAAACAGGCCTTAAATCTGGCTTTTCTGAATCTATATATATATATAGATAGATAGATTCTATATATATATTTTCCCCCTACTTTCCCTTGCATTTCTGTTTCCTTGTTAATTCTAATTGCATTAAACCTTTGGTCACATTTAACCATCCTGTGAAGACTGATGAAGAAAAGGCATGAAACATGTTAGCTTTGCCTGTGTCATCTGCAATTTTCTCTCCCTGCTAGATTTACCACTATGTTTTGCTATAGGAGTTACAGCTCATGCTTTGTTCTGTTTCTGTTATCAATTTTCAATTATGGGAACAATACAGTAGTAGGTGACATGTAAAAATTGTCCAAAACATGTTCTATGATTCTATGATTAAATTGGAGCAGAACAGCAGCTGACAAGGGAGGTTCTAGGTGGCTTCACCTGCTACTAACTGAATCTTGCCACCCCCTTTTCCTAGAGAAGGAAATGTAAGGTAATTGCCATATACCCCATATAGGGGACTGTTTCCTCCTTTGGATTTAATTACCAGTCTTCAGTGCAGTCTCACAAATTTGGAGCTAAACACTCATTTTCAACAGTATTTTTCTCGAGAGTATGGGTTGCAAATACTCAGATGCTAGACACAGGAAGCGAAAAAAGGCTGTGCTGCAAAAATCTTCCCCCCAGAAAACCCATGGAAACCTGGACAGCCCACACTCATTTAATCAAGTTATTCCCTTGCACTGCTGTAATCTTCAGTATAGTTCCCTCTTGTACAGTCAACATTCCTGGAAGAACAATATACATTCCTCCAAACTCTTCATCATCTACATCCTCGTTCTCACATTTGTATTACCAAGTGGTTTGCAATTCATTTTCTGACATTTTTGGTTTACTTTGTTTTGGAGTTCTGCTAAACAGAGCCTGCCAAAAGCATTCCTCAGAAGGCTAATGAACTTGCTAGAATGGCAATCACTCTCTTAGAAACCGTTTGCGTATTTTTAATTTGTATTGACTCTTTGAGACATGCAGATAATTTAGCAAGTTTCATGACGGACATGAAGAAAACGCTCCTGCTGACTTTAACATTCACAACAGTCCCTGCCCAACCAGCCAGCTCTGCCAGGGGAACCACAGCGAGTAAAACTTTAGCTGGAGTCCCAGAGGGCTCCAACTAAATATCTGTAAATATCTGGGCCTTAGGGAGTTCTACAAAATTCATGTTGCTACTCTTGTCCTATCTGATACCATCATACTTTCCTTGTTTTTTTTCTTTCTAAATAGATTAAAGTAACAGAATTAATTAAGCCAACAGAATTAATTAAAGCTAAACCATGTTATCTAGTTGGATGTAAATGGTAGATAATATTACACTACAAGCTATCATGATATTTTATTTTCTCAATAACACTTTAAATATTAATGCACTAGACTTGTTTATCTGATGAATGTTTATTCTAAGGGATACATGTACTTAGCAGTCTAGCCCTTTTCAGAAAATAATAATTTAAAAGGCAAAACTTTCATCAGTTATTTGCAACACTAGAATTTACCAATAAAACATATAGGAGAACATGCCATTCATTCTCTCACAAATGAACTTGGTGACTACATTGCAAAGACTAAATACATTGATTGATTTCCCTAAAGCCCAAAAACACAGAAGAATGTTTTTAATAAGCAGTGTCTCATATTATGCAATCCTCTGCTGCAGCTACTAACCTCAACGCCAGTGTTACTTTGCCCATATACACATCAAGAGACATTAAACGACAATAGTTACAGCTGAAATGATACAGCTGCATTGAACATCCACAAAGATGCAAGCCAAATGGGTAGAGATTTAGGAAAAAATGACACACATTTAAAAATTACTTGATAAATAAGATGTAATTAATATGAAAGAAAAAAAGGGAAAAGTTGAATACAAGTGATACTCAGCTACACCTATAATGTACGTTAGTCAGACTACTTGCTTGCTTATTAGAAGGGAATGTAAGGGTAGTTTATTTAAGCAGGACAAATGACTTTGACTCTCCCATCATGTTGCAGAATACCTTCAAAACACACAACTTGTGTAGCCAGGCTGTGTCCAGAGGCATCCTGGAACTGGAAGGGCAGGAAATAAGGCGAAACAAGAGCAGCCCAAACCACAGGAGTTAGTTCAGACCTGGAAGCATTCAAGGGTTTGGGATTCCAGGCATGACCTGACGGATCCACACAGCAACGCGGCACACGAGCTGCGTGGGTCAGCTCAGGCCTCTGCCAGCCTAGAGAGCTCCTTACCAGGCTCCATTCAGTTGATGACAAAAACTGCAACTGGCCCTTAAAAGATTTAAAGAAATATGGTCCTGCACAGCAAAATGAAAATCCGCAGTGTGTGTGACTACTTGAACACATAAGCAGAGAAGCTTGTGAAGAAACCAGATGTTGAAAAATGTTCATTCTCTTCATTTCCCAGGCTATTGCTGATGTGTCTCTGCAGCAAAAGGATGCATTACATACCCTCTCCTTAAGTATAAGAGGGACTGCAGAGAATTAATGATTTGAAAATTACAACATTGTTTATCTCATTAGAGTTTGAAAAGAAACAGAGGGTAATATTTTACTGACAGTCCTCTCAGAGATGCTTTGGCTTCAGTTGGCATGTTCCTGCAGAATGGGGCTTTGGGGTGACTGCAGATAAGTCTGTGTAGCAAGATTGCTTGCAAGTCTCTATGCTACTTTACCAATGCATTCACACATACCATACACACATAAAAATCTAGGTATAAGTCTTACTATAAATATGTACATACATATATATGTTTGTGTGTGTAGACAGACAGATGTCGGCACACAACCACATCTTTATCTAACCTCTAAGTATGAATTGCCCATTCAGATATTATACACTTTTCCTTACTCTAACTAAGCTTGTCTAAATCTCAGCAGGCACTTGCAGAAGTATGCTGCCTTTTCATATAAAGTAAATATGCCATATCCTATTCACAAATAACCAACTGCTACCTGGATGCATCACTATTAGGAGCAAAGGTTTCTACTGTAGAGTCAAACCTGGAAGTAAAATTTGGATACAGAATGCTAATACCAAGGTTAACATGTCATATCAAATACAGATACGCCAAGATTAAGGACCACCTTTTGTCTTGTCCTAAATAATAGAAAAATAAATCTTTATCTGCTCTGTAACATGGATTTCAATAAAACTTCCTTTTAAAATTGGTTCTTAAATCTATGTGCTAGCATAAAATAAAGCTTCTCATATCATCTATTATCTTGTTTGGGGCTAAAGAAAATTCACTCATGTATTTAAACCGAGATGATATTCGTGGACAACTTCTGCTCTAGGAAAATGGGTAAATACACTGAAATGCTTTCAGGCAAGAAGCCAACAATCTTCAAGCGTTATACAGAAGTGGCAGAGTGATTTTTTTTAGGGCACACCTGCTTTACATGAAAGAAATTGAATTCCAACTCCATAACTGTCAAGTGCCACCGCAAATAATAGAGCCTAAGCCAAATCATTTCAGCAATATAGCTATTTTCCTGTTGAAGCAATGGAGCAGAAATCAGCCTTAGCTAGATGATATCTTTTCATGTGCATGCTTTGGAAACAGTTCCATTCATCATTTCACTGCTTAATCCCTTTCAAAATCATGTTCTTCATTACCTGGTTAATAAAACTTTGGTCACCTAAGTCAAAACTGTGAAAAAATGTGGATTGTGATTTTGCCATAATTACATGAAAAAATCTAAAGAAAATATAGTAACTACATTAAATCATTTGAACACTCGCACATAATATTTCTTGCATGACACCACACGTGTAAAGCTGTTTCTCATATGGTCCCACAAGCAGCTGAATACTCGTTTCTTTTTTGCAGCTCCCAATAGGATGAAGATAACATAACAGCAGGACAATGAAGACAATCATTTGGGTATTGGTAATCTGGCACTGTGCACATTTTCGGGAAGATGTAGTGTGAAGAAATTGTCAATCTTCTCCTTCCTACCCTCATATAATCACACAGAAGAACAAAAATACCTTACCATACATCAAGAAACGTACCTTTATTTCTGAAATTGTCTGGCATGGCAAGCCTCAAATTCATTTTTTGTAGCTGTAGTTAGACCATCACCATGGACTGCACCTGACAACAGCAAAATTTTAAAATGAATATTTCATAAAGATTTTAGTGACACATTATTCTGCTTTCATTAAAATTTGGAAGGCACAGATAAATTCCCTCATCTCTTCTCATTTTTTAAAGAAGTGTATTTAACCATAATCCAAAAAAAAAGTGAATAAATAAGAACTTCAGACAACTGAGTAAAAGACCTCCATAATGTTTAATTAATGTTAGCTCCAGTCTGTAGTATCATGGAGCTGAGTAATGAAAAAACTGCAAAAGCCAAATGCTTTAGTTTTCTAAAAGTTGGTTATGTGACAGCAATTATTTAAGATATTGGATTTTGCCCCAGTGTTCTGAATTGGAGGTAAGAATATCTTATCTGTTGAAAAGTTGGCATTTAGTTGCATCTACCCCTGAGTTCTTCTTTCCTCTCTTTAATGATTATTTAGATTGGGCCTGAGTGAGCCAGCAAGACTACCAAGGCCCCATGTAGCCATGATACTTTAATCCCCAGAAGAATTTTATAAAATTAATTAGCTTTTAAATCATATGCTTAGTGAAACATTGGAAAACCTAGGTGCTCTAAAAAAATTCTTAACCTGAAAATGCAGATTTACAGAAATCTACCCTCGTCTCATCTAGAAGAGGCTACAAGGCAAGCAGCTTGTGAGCTCCAACTATTTCAACACACTAAGTGGTACTGACAAGGGATGGAGTAGGAGCAGGAAAGCCAGGGCGAGAAGAGGAAGAAGCACAGGAAGGAATAGGAAACCCAACTATAAATTCATTTGAAAATAATCTTTTTAAACCACCAGCTCAGGCACCTTTCAGTATGGTAAATCCCAAACCAGAGTCTGGGCATTCACACGCTCTTTCATTTGTCCTATTGGAAGACTCAAAGCAGCTACAGATCAAAACCACAGTGTCTTAACAGAGGAATGCAGAGAAGTTTTGATATTTCCTCACTCTTTGAGAAGTAATAGAAATGGAATAATCATACAACTAACTATTTTTTCATTGAACCTTTAGCACTGCAACAGTTGCTAGGTGTAAGATTTGATCTGACCCTTCCTGTCAAATTATAAGAATGAGACACTTACTATGAGACCTTTGAAAAATCAAATCAAGTTTCAAAGAAGCTTGGGAAATCTTGGGTGCTGTAACTCACAGAAACAGTCCTCCTCCCTTTTTCCTAATCTCTAATAGTAGCAGATTTTTTTCTCTCCGCATTTAACTGTATATGATAAGAAGCTTCTAATTGTATCAATACTGTTTTACAATAAATGATTTTCTATTCTTTATTTCTGCAGGTTTTCCTTCCATTTTGTGTTGCAAACTTCTCCAATGTAACAAGTTTTCCAAATGCAAAAGAATGTAAAAGCAAATTATACTCACTAATCCGTGCATGTATTTTACAGAGCACACACACAGGACCAGTCTTGAAAAATAATGGGTATATTCTACTAAATTTCAAAAAAAAATCTTAATTTCATACTGATATAAATCACAATTAATAATGTTAATACGAAGTTACGGTTTTAACATGCACTTTAACAGTTCCAGGAAGACATTAACACTAAAGCAGAACATTGGCACCAGGTAAGTTATCTACAAGATTAAATTTAGGGTGGCAATTTTGCCTTTCTTGAAGTACAGCCTCAATCAATAAAAAAGATTTCTATTGCCTTGCTTCCATAAGGTCTACAAGAGACAGTGCTAATGAACCAAGCCCCTTGCCAAGATTGTATTTGGAAGCTTAAAAAGGCTTTCAACATCTTACAGCTTCTCACCGCGCTTCAGGAAGTGCCTAAGCCATGCACATAAGCCTGTACATCTCCAGGTGTTTTAAGAAAACTAGGAAGTTGCCTAGATATTAGTAGTAGATGGTTGTCTAGTTGTTTAAAACATTTCTTTTTTTGCAGATGAACTTTGGCACCGACTCTTTTCTCTTAGCCACTTTAGCACTTAAGTGATTTTCCTCCCTTGGTTGTTCAATAAACTTTGCAAATAAGCCACTACAGATGATATCTGCTTATAGATGACAGAGATTATATTCTTAGCATGTGTTTTAAGTATGATACAGAATAATGTATGAGAAAATATTTTCTACATTATTTCGTAGGTGCTTTATATCTTGTCGAAAAATACCTAGTCAACGCCTCTGCAAATATAAGTTAACTCCCACCAACCTTGGTGGGCTTGATACTATACCTTTATGTGTAATTTTTTTTTGGAAAAAGAGCAGAAGACGTCACACTATACATGTCACAGTATGCATAACAATATGTATGTTTAAGGGTACAATTTATATTTCAGGAAACAAATTTATACTCAGGAGCTCTGCTGTAGCCTACAACTACTACAGCCAGATTTGTGTTCAGTTTCAATAGGTTTCCACTGCACCAGTGCTTGGTAGATGGACAGATGGATTTGATCCCCTGGATCAGCTGCAGGGCAGCTTTAGAACAAAAGGCCATCGACAAACATCTCTGCTTTCTGTGTTGCCTCCTACTTCTAGCAGCTCGAACATGGAGAACACGATGTTAGCGCAGTTTCCCACAGGAAGAGAAAACTCAGACATAGGCGACCACGCAGGAGCTCCTCTTGCAGAGAGCTCTTCACCCCCAGTGAGGTCAGGTTCCTCAAACACAGCAAGTACCTGTCTTAATCTTGGTGTCCACGCCTCTGATCTCAGGGTTATGCCTCAGATTTGTTCTACTTATAAGCTCTTAACTAAGACAAGGTTCTTCTAGACTGTATGAAGCATAGACTATGCAGTTCCAAATCATATCATAGAATCATAGAATCATTACGGTTGGGAAAGACTTTCAAGATCATCAAGTCCAACCGCACGCCCATCACCACCATGTCTGCTAACCACATCCCTAAGTGCCTCATCTCTATTAATTGGGCTCTTCTGGTAATGGTAGAATTAGATTTTCTCTCTCTTCTATGTTGGAGCCAGTTCTGTTACTTCCCTTCCATCTGACAGATGACTTAGCACCTCTCCACCCATACAGTTAACCTAGTCTGGAGCAGTCACTCTATTAAAACTGATCAAAAAATGAAGAACACTTCCTGAGGAAAAAACCTAGCTAGACAAATTCTCAGTTTGAAACAGAGAGCAGTTTATTTTAATGATGGTAATTTTAAGCAAAATGTCTGTACTAAGTCTCTAAATTTTACTCTTCTGTCACAATGGTGCCCCCACAGAACCAGCCAGGTTTTCAGCTGATTTCTGTGATGTCTTGTTAAGTTTCTTTTTTCCTGTTTAGAAGTCATTTTAGTTTAGACATGTAACTTGCGGGTACCTCTACTACAAAGCAGAGATAGGAATAACTATTGCAGGGAGTTTGCCAAGAAAATCCAGAGAGTTGTTTTGCCACAGTGCCACGGGAAGACAGGAACATACTACAGATCTACTTAGTCTACACTCTTCATTTTTCCCCCTGAAGCACCTTTCAGCATGCGTTACCCATGACTGATTTATTAGATTGTTAGTGCTGTCAGACTCTGTGTCAGGTGGAAGGCTGATTTGTCATAACCGTGTAGCAAAATCAGGTTTTTCTATTAGAAAGCCCTTCCTATGCCCTACACATATCTTCTGATAGTCAACAAAGGGTTTATTATTACATTAATTTGTGTGTCTCAAGAGAATGAACATTCGAGCCTTGGTGGTCATCAAGCTTGTTTATCTCCAGTTTTAACGATGCCAGGCCTAGTGGAAAAATTTTCTCTGGCACAAAATCAAGCAGCCTATCTGCTTAATACCACAAGCCAACCTTATCAACCTAATATTTCCAATTGCCCTTTAATACAGACACCATTTCAAAATCTTTCTCCTGCGATTAAAACACGTTTATAAGCTTCTGCCCTTATAAACCTAGCAATCATTTTCCCCTCAACAGCTGTGAGCTGCCATCCTTTTACAAGACCAAATTACTGAAGAAGACTGGATATCTGTGAAGGGAAAAGACATGAAGAACTGGCAGAAATTTTCTACACGAGGTAAAAATGTGCCCAAGTATTATTCACACAGAATGAAATTCAAAACTTGTTTTTTTTTTTTCTCTATTTTTTCAAATAAAACAAGAAAATCAACAAAATACAAAGGAATAAACAAGCTTCTTTTAAGAAGGAAACTATTTTTGCAACTTCTATTTGGAAATATCTGAGAGTGAAGATACAAGTTAAGAGTTATGAACACTGAGATAAATGTAATTGCTTTAAAGACGCAGCTAGGAAGATCAAGACAGAAAACAATCTCTTATTGCAACCATGCAAGGTTCAGGCTGTTGTAAAATAAAACTGGGTAATAAAGAGGTTTGCAGCTGAACAAGACACAAACACAGAGATTAACTGTGGGATAAGAACATATAAATATTACAACATAAGAATAATGATTTTTGCTTCTTTAAAAATGAGAATTAGCAGACAGAAATAAATCTAAAATATAAAAAACAAAGACAGGCTCAGTCTCAAGGTAACAAAACCTAAGCATGAATTTTTGAGTCATAAGGCCTGAAAAAAATAGAGAAGAACCAGAGCAAGGTTACGGCTACAGCAGGAAGGAGCTTGGGAGGGGGAGCAGATAGGATAAAAACCAGTAGCTATTACACTAGAGACCACATGGATTTAGAAAGAAAGGCAAAGATTTACATAAGATGATTGGAAATTATTATAGATCTGTAACACAAGATTATGGTCTCAGGAAGCAGGAAATATGTTTGTGTGTGAATGGCAAATCTCTTTAAAAGGTTAAAACATTGATCTTGAAGGGGCTGCATATTTTCTGATTTCAGGCTAAGGGAATCTATCAGCGGAAATGCTTATGAAATCTTTACAATCACAGAGTTTGATTTTTTTAACAATTGACAGAATCAAACCCCTTGAACTCAAATCTAATGATTTAACTTGGCAAGACTGATCTACAGATGCTAAACACATGGTTTTGCATGAAGTACGCAAATCTACTATCCATTCTTCCACTCTAGGATATTTTACTGGTTAGGGTGAAAAAAAAAATGCATTTGTACAAAATAAGGCTTCAACAGGAAGAAAAATAACACTGAAAAGGGCCTCAAAAGGATGTTAAATTTATTCTTCAGCCTTAAATGTGCTCAAAATTATTCACAAAGCAGAACATGTTGGAGTAAGCAACATCGATTTGCTACTGAGCCTTTAACGACAGGCCAAGTGATCACAAGAGAATATGATGGGACTTGAACAGGGACTTGAACCCAGGGTTTCAAAGCCCTAGTCCTGAGGTCAGTGTTACGTGAACACATGATTTCTCACAATCTGCATACAGCTGGAGAAACTAAACCCACCTGTGAAATGAAGGAAACAGATGCAGCAAGAGCAGGGCCCTGCCGCTGCTCTGACAAGACACTTGTGCCAGGGCCAACATCTTGTTTTACTGCCAGCGACTTCGACCCAGCTGAGGGCCAAGAGGCAACGGAGGAGGCCGGCAGGGAGGCCTCCATGGCCTCGACAGCGGGAGGAGCGGAGCCATTTCCAACGAAGGCCGGAGCAGAGCGAGAGCAGAGGCAGCAGCAGCTGCTGTTTATGCATCTTTGGGGAGGCGCCAGTTCTACTGAACCAGATCAAACCTCTTCAGTGCAACCCTAGGGCCAAGAGCTGAATCCAAATCTCTGCCGTCCCCAGGCAACACTTACAATAAAGCCATCTTTGCTTGCTAAAGACACTGACTTGCTATTTTAAATGAAAAGTCTATTATATTCAATAAGCAACAGTGAACATAACTCAAAAATCTTAAATCTTTCCAAAGCTACAAGGCTGTGTTGAAGTCGTAGGGCACCGTAAGGACAAGCTAAAACATAAACAGACCAAATCTCAATGTGAGCCCGAGCTGCCATTCTTTAGCCCGTAATTCAGCTGAAAGAAACTTCACCAAGCAAATTCCAGCAAATTTAAACGCCTTTTAATGCTTTAGTTATAGTATGAACCCAAATGCACTCATCCACTCTAGACAGTTAATGAGCAATCTGAGAAGCAACTAACTTATAAATATTGCACAGATGTGTGAGGATGTATCCCTGTGCTTAACTGCAAAGTTTCATGCCAGCAGTCTGGCACTACCTGCTGCTCCGAATGGTCGTGTGGCATTCTGTGTCCTGAAAGGAAATCGCAACCTGTAATTTTAATTCTGTATTCATGACTACAGTACTGCAATCTAATATCAGCTAAGAAGGCTACAGAGTATTTTGCTTAGATACTGTAGGATAATGTCTGTCCTTGGGTGCAAAGGCACAGCAAGATGCAGCTATGCACCTGGGAGCTAAATTTAGATGAAGGAGAAAAGGCTGTGTCGGATACTTAGGATCATTTCATGCTTGGATTTGCAGTCAGTAGCTTTAAATTCTCCTAGTTAGGAGAGGGCACCTGCAATACAGTCAATTTTATGCAAGTTAGGGGCGCTCACAGATTCTCCATAAGCTGCAAAAGTAGCTCCTATTGGAGCAAGTTCGAGCAAAATTGTTCCTAGACACGTAGAAAAAAAAATTCAAGAGAAAGGCAAGCTGGAGCTCAGGTTTTTCAGCTAATTCTAAGCTCAAGCCTTCTCAAGATCATAGTGCCTCACAACACGTGTACACCCAAAGGAAGACACCAGGGGAAAAGGAGAATCCCCCTGGCTCCTTGGCGAAGCTGGGAATTACAAGCTGAAGCCAGGCCAGAAGTGTCCGCAGCTCCTTAGGGCCCCGTCGGTCCTCTCCACACGAGCCCCAGGTACACACGTTCCTGCCTCTGCAACAGGGAGCACAGGTGCATCGTGTCAAACACACACACACAGGTGTGCAGCAGTTTACCCACTTAAAAATCCTATGTGTTTTCCCCTTGTTTCCCTCATGAGAGAGAGAAATTGTTTAATTTCAGAAAGGTGTTTTCGTATAAAGAAAGCTGCAGAGGTCTGAAGAGCGAAGAAGAGATTTTGAGGTTTGAGGTCAGCACCCAACGCGTTCTACTGAAAAGTCACTACCAAATATGCCACACAAAGTAATTAAAGATTGCTTTATGTTAACAAAATTATAGCAAGACAAAAGCTAAAGTATTATTAAATAATACAGTTCCATTAAAAATTATGAAATGATTGTTTACTTCTTCTTCATAAAAATAACTATTGGAGGGCTCATATCCAATTAGATGTTTATTGGGCACAGCGCACTTATTTTTTAGTAAGCAGTTTACAGCAAAATAATGCAGATTTCAAGGAGACACATCAGGTCGAGTTGGGCCTTTAGATTAAAAAAAAATCAACTGAATATCACTTCATATTTTATTACTATTATGCAAATTTTCCACCAAGAAGATGGAAATGCTTGCATGTCGGTTTTCAGACCACATAAAAATTGTCTAGCCAATGAAAATATGGCCACTCCACCAAAACTTAATATGGGCTTGGATCAAAATACATAAAGAAGAAACTCATGTGATTCTATAATCGCTGTTATTCTATAACCACTGTAATCTCAAGTTATTCACACAACATGAGAAAATAAATCAATGTTCCAGATGGTATTTCAAAATGTAAACTCTTACGTAGGATATGGGCAAAATTATTCTAGTTTCATGTATATTTGGTAATATTTCTATGGTCACTGAACATGCCTCAGCTCCTCTCTGCTTCCCTTTATACATTTCTGTCACTGATAATGGATAAAATTATATTAACATTTTCAGCTCTAACCCTACCTTCCAGCTTACTTGTAGACCACTACAGCTTTGTATTACTGCAAATTTCGTACGCTGGGTCTCTGTTCCATTATCTAACAGAAAGATCATAGAATCATAGAATGCTTAGGGTTGGAAGGGACCTCTAGAGATCATCTAGTCCAACCCCCCTGCATACGCAGGGACACCTAGAGCACGTGGCACAGGACTGCGTCCAAGCGGGTTTTGAAGATCTCCAGAGAAGGAGACTCTACAACCTCTCTGGGCAGCCTGTTCCAGTGCTCTGTCACCCTCACTGTTAAGAAATTTTTCCTTAAGTTCCTATGGAATTTTTGATGTTTCAGTTTCCGGCCATTTCCTCTAGTCCTATCAGTGGCCACCACTGAAAAGAGACCATCCCCGTCCTCTGCACTCCCTCCCTTGAGGTATTTATATACACTGATTAGATCCCCTCTCAGCCTTCTCTTCTCCAGGCTGAACAGGCCCAGCTCCCTCAGCCTCTCCTCATAGGGCAGATGTTCCAGGCCCCTGGTCACCAAGATGGTCACCAAGCGCATGGCAGAGTCTCAAGAGTCTCACCACAGAATGACTCTCACAAGAAGCCACAAATTGTTCCTAACTCTTGAGACTTGCCCCTTCTCTCCTCACAGCAAACCCATCCAGACCATGTTTCCTTAGCTTACTTATGAAAACAGGCTTTGAAAGATTTGCAAAAGAAAATGAAATTAAGAAATGGATTGCCTTCCATAAAAAATAAAGTAAAATAAAATAAACCAAAATAAAATAAAATAAAAATAGAGTTCTTGACATGATATTTCCTCAATATATTCATGTTGACTATTACCCATTTCCTTTTACCCATTTACATCCAATATGTATAGCTAGGTAGACAAAATCCTCCATAACCCACCAGCTCCCTTTTCCCTTCCTTTAGCACATGACATCAGGTCCAATTGCAAACCCAAGCCCTAGGGCCAATGGGAATTCTTTTTTTCTTATCTCTGATTTTGATAAGGGAGTATGATGGATACCCTGACAGAAATAAGAAGAGACAAAGCAGTCTATAATAACCCTGAGATTTTGAATAACTTAAGGCATCTGAGTTGAGTTTCGCTCATCTAACAACACGAACATTATTTATTGGCTTTTAAAGAAAAATATGGCAGCTTCCCACTGTGAATTCATCCTTGTTGGGAAACATATGTTAGCAGCATTCAGATGGGAACTGCAAGTATAGATTTTAAAAATAGCCTTGCAAAAATATTATCTCTGAAAAAGTGGGAACGACGCTGCGGGAAAGCAGTTGTAGACCATACTGTTGATAGTGTCGAGAGATGACACAGTAGCACATTTTCCATATTTCCATATTAGAACATAACTGGAAGCACAAAAAGGCTGACAATGCTGACAGCATTGACGGTGTGGGTTCAGAGAGGTGTTCTGGGGCTCCGTCCTGCCCCACCGCAAGCCCCAGTGGAGACGCACACGGCGGGCTTTGTGCCCCTGCGGCAGCGAGCCGCTCAACATGGGAACATTCTTAATCTGCTGGAAACTGTAATAGAGGTCAAATACCATTTACAGCGTTTAATATTTTATTTTTAGGAAGACTGATGACACTGTGGCTCATTGGGTATTTATGAGGAGACGGAATAGTCTCATTTTCTCGGGTGCGGAGCATCCTGCACGGAAATGTTTGCACAGAAACCAGGTCCGGGATGAGCTCTGCAGGGAATTTTTTGCTACCCTTGCCTGCATCAACGTGTTAAAAACTCCTTTTTCTCACTTAAAGGTGCTTTGTTTGTGTGCACGCCAGGGGAACACAGCGGAGCAGGAGGTAGCTCTGCCCCAAGCCCTGCTCTGTAAGGACGGAGGGAGGAGCAGGCAGCCCGCCGTAATTCGGGCTCTTCTTGGCTTCTGGGCACAGGCAGGTTTCCTGTCTTTACTCGAGCCCCTCTGCTGATTACATTCGGATAGCCAAAAGAAAAGGTACTTACTCTGCCTGTAAGATGAAAAAGATTGTGGAAATAACATCTGCAGGAGATACCAGAGTGAGAGAAGGATGAAGATAAATAAGTAAGAGGTGGGGACTACCACAAACTTCAGTGCCTGCGGGAAGGCACTAAAGGAAGTGCCTTCCTTTAGAAAAATAGATTAATAAAATGTAGAGGTATGGTAATCAGCACAGGAATAGAATATTATCTATTAATCTTTCACAGTTTAAGTGCAGCCATTGACTCCTCACAAATTTGGTTTGTTACCTTTCCATGTCCCATAGAGGCTTCCTGCTGCCTTGACTACTTTAGAGAGACATATGTAGAGAGACAAGCACAGTTTTTCAGCTAGCTGAGATACTTCATAGATTTTCTTTTCCTTTAAAAAAATCAATCTTACAAGCACAGTAACCAACTCCTGGTGGCAAAGAAAAGCTTTAATTGCGAGGAGGCATTTTACACAGGGGCAGTACACTGTGCCAGTTTTATCATTTTTACTAGCTGAACTTCACATACCACAAGTTATGTGAAAAGAGCAGTGAAAGATAGAAAAAATCCTGAATTGAACTTCTGGAGCTATGCTACTAAAAAACTGATCATGTTCTTATAGTTGGGCTACTTTGTTTGTAAAAGTAGAAAATTATATTTAAGGCAGACACTATTATCACTTTTTACATGACAGAATAAAATTCAATATTCAGGCTGTGTGACATGAAAGTCACAATAATGAATATTTTCAGATTTTTTTTTTCAAAATTTCCATTTAGTAATTTTACTCACGTTGAAATACTTTCTCTTTTTTCAATACTGTTTAATCTAGGTTGTACAATTTGCTTTACAGTTTTTATCACTAATAAATGCAAACTGAGCTGCGACAAAACACTTTCATCTTAGCAGCACACATTTTATGTTAAGCAGAGCTGTGTAAATATCTGTTTTTTCAGGTGAAGCTCACTCATTAAGATGTATAAATTAGGATGTTTGCTTCTCACTTTACTAAGATGTACAAAGAGCTTTCCTTGTTTTGAAAATCTTTCCTGTGAAAGGATAAACTATTGAAGGGGATTAATGGAGAATAAATCCCTTTGGGGCATATAGGTACATCCCACCGTCTTCCACCTCAACCGCATCTCTGGAAGGTTCAAAATCACATAAGGATTAGCAGGGAACCACGCCAGTGAGGAACACATCTGCTTGCCTGTATTTCTCTGCTTTCTTACACATTCTTCCCTACTGCAATGTTGGAATCATCCCTGTTTTGGGGAGGCATGGTTCCTCAGAAACTAAATACCTATGAAGCCCTTTGCCTCTAGACCACAAATGAAGCAGAATCCTCTTGGACAAACGGATTTGATTTGATTTTGAAATCACCAGGTTTGCTATGAGTGGGAATTCATCCTTGGCATATGATAATTCAGCCTGGCAACAATCTTCTTCCCTGCAATTTTTGATAACCTTCTGGCAAAACAATAACATCTGTAACCTGGAACAAACTTTTTGAGAGTGTCCAAATTACTGTCCACCAATATGTGAGCTGCCATGAGGTAAACAAAAATTGGCAAACAAAAATTGGCATGAACATGATGTGAGGAGGAAGAACAAAGGAACGAACAGATCTTTTCTAAAGCTTTAGCCCATTTCTCTGTGATTTTTCAACAGGGGAGGTCTGTTGGCCAGCAGTAGAGCTGTATGAGCTCTTCTGGACTTGGCAGGTTGGTCTCTGTGCCAGACTCACCAGAAATGAGAAAAGCACCAGTTAAGGAGGAGGGAGGTGGACATACACATCCCAAGGAACATGTAGGGAAGAAAAGGGAAGAGAGGCATAAGAGGGACACCAGAAAGGAAAATTTGCTGCTTCTGGTGAAGAAAGAAGGGAAAAACAAGGAAAGCAGCAACTGCAAAGATCACTCATGTGGCTTAAAATTATTGCTATATAACTGCAGCTGTTCTGCTCAGATGAGCTGCATCCTCGGTTTCACCCATGTTTCTTTAAGGGAATTAGTAGAACTAAAATTTGGGCATGACTGAGGCTAAATTCATGCTGAATTTTGACTCATTTCAAACAATTGGCACCCTTGTGGATTAGAGACTACCTTGCCTCTCTTCCTGGAAGTTGGGCTGTGATTTTGGGTCTTACTGCAGTTTTCACTAATGATGTGAATCTTGGTGGGAAATCTCTGTGGTACCTGCCAAGCCTCAGAGGAGATTAACCTTCAAAGGAGGAAATTTATGAATTTATGAACCAAGAACACTTGATTAAAAGCAAAGTACAATTGCTATACTGAACCATTTCATCTAGTTCTTTGTTTCAATACTATTCACAAAATTCACTCCAAGTGAGATAACTGTAAAACTTTTTGCAAAATTTCTTTTGTACCAAAGTATGGCAGAATATTTCAAAGCCAGTTATAGACAAAATTCTTTTTTAAGAAAGAGAATATCAGACAACAATCATGATGATCACCATGATCAAGTTTAAAAAAAAATACATTTAGTCTCACTAAATCATCAGGGTTGATTTTTAAACTTAAGAATTTAATTGGACTTCACAAAGTTCCAGAAATGTCTCTATTTTTTTAATAGATTATGTATTAACATGGTATAAGACAGTTTGTTGCCTTCTAAAAATGACTAGACTTGGTATTTTAGAATTTTGCCTATGATGGCACAGGAAATTCTTCCAGGAAGCAGTAGCATAAAGCTTGAAACTAAAAACTTACTAATTCATCTAAGAAGCCTCTCCTTTCTCTATGGATAATGCAGCCAGGACATACTCTGTTTTGCAATGAAGTCTTATAAAATGAAACCTCTGGAAAGTTTTTGCAGTGAGGAAACACAAGTGTCAATTTTCTAGCCTCAGGGTACTGCAAATTCCATACTGTGTGGTCCTCACTGAATTTTGCATTGATTTCTCTGCCTACTGATCAGTCAGAAAACTGGTTAAGTCATTTATAACTGTTTTTCATAGTACCAGGACTGATTCTCCTCCACTACAGCATGGAATTGTAAACTGTGTTTAATATATTAAATTTCCAAAGCTAAATTGCATTGGCAATTCTATCTCCTTACTTTCCTGACCTTGATAGCTTTAAAAATCAGATGCTTAACCTTGCATTAATAGTAGGGGTTTTATTGCACAAGATTACACATTTAAAGCCATTATTATAACCTCTGCTCCTGGGTATAAGGAATTGAGAGGCATTCATACACCTGTCAGAACAATGGCCGGTAAAGGAAAAAGAGGAAGCCTTTGCAACATCTTCTTTTATTTATTTATTTATTTTTTTTAACTCTGTTATTAAATTTAGCTCCTCTAGTTACTATACAAAAAGCCCTCAGCCCTTACAAAATTACACAGTGATTTCTAATGCAGATAAGACTGACAGATGCAAAGTTAATTGTGGGATTCCTATTCATGAATTAGGCCTTGTCTTCACAAGGAAATGGTTGGTTTTGCATTTGTTCATTCCATATAAAATTCCACTAAGGCAAAATTAGCGTCGTCCTAACATGAGTTTGCAAACTGAGTTAAAGAAGAACCCAGTCATAAAATATTATTTCTTAAGTATTCTCTCCAATGCTCATTAAATGCTCATTAAAAATCATCTCAGCCAAAATTTGTAGTATTTAAAATCCAGGTTGCTAAAGATGTACAAGGCTGCTTGTAAGCTAATTCCAGGCTGAATTTGCTATGGGTGCAGCGAAGAAATACTTGTGCTTAGCTTACCAGCTCGTGCTTGTTTTCAGAGTAATTTTGCTTTGAGACGAATGTATGGAGACACTCGTGACACTCATGACAAAAACATTTCCTACTGCAGTGTAGGTACAGCTTGCATGCCAGGCCTGACACCCATTTTATGGCTATGTGAAGATTTTACAGATAAGAAAGCCTCTGGAAGAACATCTCAGATCTACTGGAGCATCCTCAAGCGAGTGTTCGCCCCCACAGAAAGTCCCCATGTCCCGCCCAGCAGGTCCTTTTGCTTCATTCAGTCTTGCAGTGGCTCAATATGGCCCAACACCAGAGAAGCAAGATGGGCCTGGAACACCCCCAAAGTCAAAGGCAGATGGGATTCAAAAGTAGACTTCCCACTAAGGAAAATGCAAAGGGAAAATGCTGCTTCGCCATACCACACACCATGGCTCTCCAGGGACCATCCAACCTCAGATAAGAGTGAAAAAAAATGTGTTGACACATGCAGTTCACCAATTCAGACCAGTCAAAGCAAGTCAGGATTATGACCTTTTTCTCTGTAATTTAAAGAATGCGTAATGTGAAGGGGAATCATAGGCTAGAAGCCTCCATTTGCCATTCATAATTGTTTGCCATTCATAATTCTGAGGTATTTTGCCTATTTTTGCATAGTTAATCCCTTATTTTTAGTTTTATCTCTAATAAGTGTTTTGTTTGCCGGTAGAATTGCAATTGCAGACCTTTGGAGCAAGATGGGTTGAGTGTAACTGGAAAGGTCATGTGCCTGGTGATGTTACTGCTCCGTTGCATTAATTACCACTTGCAATGCAGTGGTACCAACTCTGTCTGCAATTTTGCATTCAGATAGAGCAATCCAGTAGTTACCAGACCTTATCAACATGCAATAAAAGGTGCCAGCTCTTGTTCGTGCTATCACTGGGAATGCCAGATGGCCTTTTCTGGCTCATGACCCAAATAGATTTGCTGGTTATGTTGTTGGTTTACTTCAAATGTCTAATTGCTTTAATTGTCACAGTGCTTTGTATTCTAATGACATTTCTTGAATAAACATAATTTTATTCTTTCTAATTGCCATTTTGCTTTTAAAACTTGATAGTAAGCATGAGCTAGGGTTAGATTCATTGGATGAAGATAGATTTTTGTACTGAAAAAGAAAAAAAAAGTCAACAAAAACTTGGAAAAACAAAAACTTTAAATTTCATTGTATCCATAGGGCTTTATGGTTCACCTTAGTTTTAGTAGAATCCTGCGGAGACCTTTTAAGCGCAGTGAAATATCTGCCCCAGGTAAAATTGCCGACATTTTAGAACAAAGGTTTTGTAAGTGGTGGTTTATAATGCATGTGGGATTTGAAGAGTACATTTTTCCTTGTCTCAAAGATAAGTCTTATTAAGATGGCATACCACCTTGGAGGCAATAATGTTTTTTTCTATACTTCAGTTTGCAGTAATACTATTTCTTGTAAGAAAGCGAAAAAAAGGGTTTTTTTTAGCTTAGATGAGGTTGATGCTATCTGACCCAATATTGCTACAATAAGATACAGATTTAAAAGAACTCTTGCTCTTATAAATACGGGAATTACCACTGCCAAGATAAATCATCAATATTCAATCTATAACTAGATCTAAATCTTTCTTTTTTGATACTGTTTTCTTCACATTTCACAAGTAAAGATATCTGAGGCATATATTGCAATTAAATTTTATATTTTTCTAGAGACAAGACAAAGCTACTATATTACCTAATACAGATGAGGATTTTAAGTATAATTTTAAGCATGCTTGC
>NW_010578501.1:0-76376 GCF_000705375.1 Tinamus guttatus
TAGGTTCAGTTTTACAGTGTGCTTTCTACATTTCTTCATCCTTCACCCCTTCCCTCTTCTGACAAATCACCACCCTGAGTGGTGACTTTATGATCCACCTTTCTAAAGGAGGAGCACAGCCTCCACCGCCTGCAGCGTTTGTGGGGGCTGATGTTTAAATCTTTGTCATTGGATGTTGACAACCCTTATCAACCCATAAATCTAAACATTGCCATTAACACCAAGTAGTCAGAAGTTTTCACAGCTCATGGTCAATGCCTAAATCTCATATGAATATACATTGCTGCTTATGTCAATACCATGCGCATAGCCAGGCCGGGCAATGTTCCTGATCCACCTGAAAGTTACCCAGTGGTAACCCAAAAGTGCTCAGTGTTGACCCGGGACAAGTGCTCGGTGAGGTTCACCAGGACAGCGGGGATGCCCACACAGGGGAGAGGGTGAGCAGCAGTATGGAGTTAGCTGAAGTGTCTCTGCAACTGCAGTAGCTTGCAGGAAAGGAAATGGTTGCATAAAGGAAAAATGCAGTTTAAAAGTCTAACATTTTGTTAAAGGAAAATGGTTCTTTTCACACTCCCAAAATTAAATATTTGCAGCTTTGAGAGAGTTAGAGTATTAAATAAGAAAAGATGATGATGTGATTGGAAAAAAAAATTACCTGTGGCACTGTTTTGATTTTATTCCTCCCCTGCTGGCCCTCTTTAAGTGGCCTTTGTGAACAGGGAGGAAAGACCTGCCAATAGAATTAAGCTGGACTAATCCTTTTCAGTAAGGAGTATAATAAGGATGCAATGCAGAACCAAGTTCTTGCACTGAATTTTTCATCCAGACATTTGGTGCAAACCATAGAAGCCATCCTCTGTGCTGTACTGAGCTTTCTTGTAGCAATTTGCCTCATAACTAGAATCCTCCTGGGATTTCCTTCCCCCTGGAAGGGTTAAGGTCAGCTTAGTCATTAAATAGGAAAACAAATCCATAGGTTTATATTACTTTACTTATTTTGAATGATCTTTCATCAGTTTTTGTCAAATATAGATTTATCTGTTGAAAATAAAGTTTGGGGAATCTAAGAACTACCTGCTTAACAAAAGCTGTTTATGCTAACATAGTCTGACATACAGTAAAACACTCTATTAATATTTCTATTAAAAAGGATACATTTTGTAGGTTAATTAGAAGTATAGGCTATTGTTTGTGTTGTAGTTACAAACTCGGAGACTGAGACGCTAGCATCTGGGTTCTTGTATGTGCCAAGAAATGGCCCCTGCTGTCAAGTACCTCCCATTTATTTAGAAATGATGTATGACAGTGACAGATTACAGATGGGAAGGATTAAGGATAATCTTTGTCTGATCAACTTGGCTTACCCTTGTGCACTGATCAAAAGGGCGTATTTGTTGTAAGTAACAGCAAACACAGGCCTGAGAAATGTCAACGCCACCAGTCAGCAAGCAGGAAGCCTGCCCACATGCCGAAAGGCTGCCAGTAGTTCCAAGGTTCCTGCTTCTCAGGTTCATGACAGGGAAGAGATGCCCTGGCACTTTGTTTCAGAATATAAAGATGTTGGACTGCAGCAAAGCAGCTCTGTTGACCTGCCAGAACAGGCACTAGAAGACCTGAAGTGGGAATTCCACTATACAGCTGTGAATGAAGCAAATCAATTGAAGGAGAAAGAGGAGTAGTTCAGAAATTATGAAATTAGAACTTCTAACTCCGTAGAGTCAGCTTAAATGTAACTCTTGCCTTCTTTGCAGTGTATATTCTTGAGTGCTCCTATTGAAATTCATTCAGGAAAGTCCCCATTCTTAAGTTTTATGTCTCTCTTTTTATGAAACAAAACATTTTTTTACATAACACCACATCCCCTGGTTGAATTCAGGGCCTTCTCTTCAAAAGCAGTGTTGTACTTTCAGGCAGACACAAGCAGGAGCTGCTTGGTGTTGCTAGTGCTAAAAATGAAGTTGCGAGGCAGGTTCGGAGTGTCCCTGCTACTGCTGAAATGGATAAAGTTCAATAAACTTTATTAGTGACGCTGATGACCCACGATAGTTACTGCCACCAAATTCTTATAATGGGTCACTCATTAAAATGGACACCTGATGAGCGCCTGATGAGCACCTGATGAGACAAATGCTTGAAAGAAAGGTTGCCATCACTGTTACGGATATTGAGTCATGAAATTGCAGGTTTCTTGTTGTCCTCCATCAACCTCCAAGATCCTGACAGGAGTTCTGCATCACTGATGAAGTTCAGGCAATTTCAGCTCGTGAAGGACCTCTAGAGAGAGAAATGGGATATTGCCATTCACATAGATCCTCAAGAGGGGAAATGAGTCATGTCTTTGTGCTCTGTATTTGTATAGCATACAGAACAGTAAATCGGGGTGTGAAGTACTACCATGATAAGAAGCCTATAAGCATCAAAGGCGCTTTTGTATTTCCAAGGTAGCTGTGCTTTCTTGTCTTAACTTGATTTATACAGTTAATGCATCATCCAAGTTAATTTTTAAATAACTTTCAAATGATTAATAAAGACTCTTTAAGTACATAAAAAAACCTTTCTTTCGGAACAGTTGTCCCAAAGTTTGGTTATGACCTTTCCTGCGCTGCTACTTGAGAATTGTCCTTCGTGCATATGAGACTGTAAATAGCCTTAGGTTTGATGATGAAATCACCACTTGAGAAACATTATTAACTAATTGCAGTAGGAGTTTAATAACCTGTCATTGTCTTTGCTGCCTTGCGGTTTTGGAAGGAGTCCTTGTGTCTTGAGCCCTGTTGAGGAAAGGAGAGACAGACTGATTGGGGTTTGGGTTTGTTTCCTTTACTTAAGGAAATTGCCCTCTATAGCACTGGTAGAAATTGAGGCAGTGGAAAATCTAAAATATGATAAACTCATGCACGTGGAGGAGAATTTGTACTAGATATGTTGCTACTCTCTTCTCCAAGATAGGCCAGCCCTTTCAGTAAGCCTTTGTGTTTCTCTTCCTTTCCTTCTCTGAAGTGTGATCACTGCTTCCGTAATGAGCTTCTCCCTAGGCAGCCCTGGTCTCCTTGCTGTGAGTTTTCGGTACAACGATCTACCAAAGAGCACGAGTGAACCCCGAAGACTTGGTGGTACAGCTATGTCCAGATGTGAAACGTGTTGCACACTTAAAATGCACGTCACGTTTAAAAGTCAACTTTCCCAAAATGTTTTAAGTCGCCGGTGAAGCGCTCGCTAGAGCGAGGCAGCTGTGCGCGCGGCGGTGCTGCACAGCCACCTGCCCTGCCTGGAGCTTTCCAAGGCCCTCCTCTCCTCCTCCCGAGGAGTCAGCAATACCAGCTCTGTTAAAGTGAGTCCAGGTAAGGAGGTGTTTGCCTGGTTTTCACCTTGATGGCCGTCTGCTCAATCAGGCCTCTGCAGTGTCTGTGTGTCTGTGAGTTCGGTTGTGGTTGCTGTTTCAGGCAGTAGCAAGGGCACTGGTTCCACAGGGTTTAATAAAGAATGTTTCTTAAGAGCCTGACTTACAGATAAACACTTTAAATATTAAGGTGCTTAGGGTAAGCTTGTCAAGGCTTTTAACCTCACTTAGTTTAATGTAGTAGTGAAGAAATGACTACCAAAATTCCAGCGAGCACTTTGTATCACAGAGTACTCAAGTGAACTAAACTGTTGGCTGCCTTGGGAACCTCTGTCAGAAGCAGGGACCGATCAAAACAGGCTTAAGGAAAGGAGGCTTGCTAGTTTGGTGAGCTTGTAAATCTCTGAGGGTTTGTTTTAGGGTAAGATGTTAATGTGAGGTAGCTACTCTCACTGCAAAGGATACTAATTGAAAGGATGGTGTTTCTTCCTTATAAAAATTCAGCCTTGTAGTAAAAATTAGTGCTGAAGCTTATGTATCCAAAGCTACAGTGTCAGGCATCTAATTTCTTGATTTGTGCTGGTGGTAGGTGAGCACTGTTTAAAACTTGACAGTTAATAAATAAAATATGGGAAAAAAAAACCCTTCAGAATAGATTAGTAGTAAAACTTCTCTGAGTACTCAGACTTTTGTTATTGAGCTGGATTTTGAGTGAAAGAAGAATTTCCACCAGTTCTCATGAAGAGGTTGATTTTATTGAGTTTTTGGTGAATATTTTGTGGAAACCCTTCATGCCTACCTAAAACATTACTCAAATTACATATTGAAGGGCCTACAGACATTTTCATTATTATTTTAACATTTTAATAATATATAGCTATATTTAATTCATTTGGAGTGGAAAGGAGGTAATTCTTTTAAAAACTTAGAAGACATCTTTCAAAAAATAATTTGAATGTTTTATATTCAACTTGTTCTAACACTTACATACTTGAATAGCTCTTCCACCTGAAGGTGTCAGTATTTTACAGTTGCTGAACTAAACTCTATAGTGAAATAGGTTCTAAAACACTAAAGTATGAAATTACTCTTGTCAAAGTAACTGCACTTTCATTTTAATACACTCTTGAGAAAATCTACTGCTGTTCCTAATTATTCCTCTTTGATTGTGCTTCCTGTGTTCATAGAATCATAGAACGGTTAAGGTTGGAAGGGACCTCTGGAGATCGTCTAGTCCAACCCCCATGTTCTAATGTTTTTAATTCTTCAATTTGATGTAGAAGAATATCTGTGATATCAAAGATATTTTAATATAAACCTTATTTTTTAAAGAGGAAATGAGGATTATTATATATCACTTGCTAAAAAGAACTTTGAAAATTGGGGAAGTACATAAAATCTAAGGAAGCTGGAGGAAGAAAAGAAAAGCTGGAGTAAGGCTTCTTTCAAGTATCTTCTGGGACCCAACAGTTTTCTTAAAATAACTGGCTACTAAATAGGCTCTCCCTTTGCTAAGACATCTCATCGGGAAACACGCATATATTTCAGTAGGAATATATATATACACATAGGGACTGGAGAGAAAGATGGTCTTTATTTCCTTCGCTTAAGCTCTGTTTCTACCCACTAACCTAAATATTTCTATTTGTGATTCAGGACACAAATAATGTAATTGCATTTCTGGATCACCTTACTTTTCAAACTTGGACAAACCTGAATAAATTGTCATTGTACACGAACATTATGGCTATTACGATTCACAGCACTGGCAAATGTAGAAAAATCCTGGTCAAGTCCTGTATCAGTCTGGCTAAACTAAAGGAGAATTTTTAATTCTTGGCAGAATATAGAGCTTACATGCCAAATCAAGCAGTGCTGATTTTAAAGGCTTCTGATGATACATGCTAGTTGTTACCAGCATGTCATGAGCCTTTCTTAGCTCTTTGAAACATTCTGCTGACGAGGTCAGGTGGAGAGGTGAGCGTTGCCATCCTCATCTCATCAGCGAGAAAACTGCAAAGTAAAGGTGGACTCGCTGATACAGGAGTTGACTTCAGGGAGTTGGTCTTGTGAAAGTTGGTCTTTCACATCAGCTCTCTTCATATCCTGCTATTACAGTTCTTTACAGAATAGGCTAGCAGAACATGTGAAGAGTAATAAAAGTCATCCATCCCCAGAAGAAATATGGATGTGCCCCAAGCAGAAGCTTTTTTTAAAGACTATAGTTTGATCAAAAACATGATTTTCACATCTGAAAAACAAACAACAAAAAAAACGCCAATACCTAGGACAAGCTTTTTGAATCTGTCTTACATATGCGAAGCTTTCACTGAAGCACTGCTGGTCCTCGGGTAGCAGCAGTGCCCAGCAGGGGACACTCTGGCAACACTCCTTTGCTTGGATCATAATTAAGTTAGTTCACGTTAAGGTTTTGTGGAATTACAGTGAAGAATAAAATGTTTTGAAAATTGAAAAGGAATATTTTAGTAAATATGGTTTTATATTTTAAATATTATTCATCAGATTGTAAGTCTTTTCATGAAAAAATTTTCTATTAATTATACAAAGACTGCTCTCATTGCCTATTTCACTGGTTGAGCTGTGGACTTGAAGAAAATACTAATTTTTTTGAAAGAAAATTTGACTTATCTTAGCTATGAGAGAATTATATTATTTACCCTAGTAAATTTTCAGAGTTTTTTTTTTTTTTTTTTTAGAAAGATGGGGGTCTATGAAATAGCTGAATTAATCATGGACAAAATCTTAAATGTGTAATGTAGGATACAGGACTAAAAGGGGACTTCTGAGTTACCAGGCTAAATCCGTTTCATCGAGTGAAACATTATTACTAGCTGAACTATTTGTGGGTGTGATTTCTTTTTTGGTCTCATCCCTCCCCTGCCTTCTCCTCTCACTAGTTCCTACTGTGGAAGTGAAGCTTAATATGGAGTTTCACATATTGAATTATTTAAACTTTTCTAATTTTCATCCAAAATGTAATAATGAGCAATTTATAGTATTGTGTCTTGCTGGTCTTTATACACTCTATCTCTCTGTTTTGTTTACATAGTCAGTTCTTTAGAGAAAGCGGTCACATTTCTTAGCTTCTTGTTGGAAAGCAAAACTGTGGCCTGTTTGGAGTCCCCTCTGTTTTAGTTTCCCCTCCCAGGAGAAGACATGCATTTCAGGCTTGCTGCTGGAAGCGTTTGCAGAAGCTGTGTTACTGGGTTGTCAGTCCCAGGATGCTCTAAAATCTGCTTTAGATCAGGTACAAAAAGAGAATTAGGGATTGCAGTTGTGTGACAGGAATAAAAATGCAGGACTGAAAGTAAGAGGAAATAGGTTCTCTTCAAACATAAGCTGATTCCAAAATATATCTTTGCCAGAAAAGGATAGCCGCCTGTTCCTCATGTACTTCACATATGCACAGGTTTTGATACCTACAATTTAACTGGAGTTTTTCCAGATAATACCAGATCTATTGTCCTTACTTAAAAATACATAGTTACTTTAAATCTTGCATATGCCGTAGCTAAGAGTGCACTCATGTCAGTAATAAAGCCTATTTGGTTTTCATATCACTGATGCTTTATTATCAAATCTGATAAATTTATGTGATGGGACTATGAGAGTAAGGAGATTTAGCTGCCGCTTCTCTAAGAGAAGAAATATACTTCATAAATGCTCAGTTTCAGCCTCTCAGACCAGATGCTACTGGTGCTTTGTGTTCTCTGTGGAAGTGCCCCATATTTATTCCAATAAAACACTGAAGGAGCTTGTCTGGAATATCTACATCTGCTGTCGCTGGAGCAGGAAGGAAGAAAAGCAAGACACAAGCTCATTAGTGCAAATGTGCCTTGACTTAAACTGTGATTCAAGCACACTAAAAGCAAGGTGGTGGTTTTCCGTTCAGTTCAAAGGGTATTAGAAAGAGCTTTGTGTTAAGTAGGTCTTATTTTTGATATACAGTAAGTAACTAATGGGACATGATGAACAAAATTTATCCTTCGAGTAAGGAAAAAGTCTGGAAAGGGGCCCATAAAGCTGAGTCATGTAACACTTTTGAGTAGGTTAGATGTTTTATGCCATTATTCTCTTTTCTTTGGTCAATGTTCATGTCCCTGTTTGCTCAGTTTTGTCTGCTTTATGAATGTTTTTTTTCCAGAAAGTGATTTTGGGAAAGAAAATATGTTTAGGAAAGCATAAAGTGCCTGGGTGGCAATTGAAATACATGGCAGCTGCTTCCTGGTTTGGGATAATGATTTTGATTATTTTACCTGGTCATGGTAATTAAACCCCGTGACCTTCTGCCTATAGAGTTGGCTGGAAAATGTGAATGTCTGTTACAGATATATTACAGTTTGAGACAGAAGAAAATCCCAGATCAAGATAAAAAGCCAGGAAGTATAACATTTTTGTGGTACTTGCAGTATTTTATGTGCTTTATTAAATGTTTGGGAATCTTAGCAGTTAATTGGGTTGCTTAGACTCGGCTCTGCTTTGCAGGGTTTGATAGTGTTGTGGTATGAGTTGTTTCTGAAGTACTTAAACTTGCAAAATGTGAAGTTGGAGGTTAATGCCCTCAGCTATATAATATATCAGTAGCTTTGAAGGGTTGTTACTTTTCTGTGTATGGGATTTGTTTTGTTTTTTTACCTTTCTTTTAAGCTTTATCACCCAGGCAGAAAAGTTTAGCTTTCAGGTGTCCAGCCTAAAAAAATCTCATGACACACCTTGTAAGAGTAGCTGTTTGCTTCAAGTGCCAGAGTCTCCAGCTGTGCGTAGCAGCGTCTCCGAAGGAGCCTCACTACCGTGAGCGAGCACCAGGGCCGGCCTCGTGAACAGCATTCTGTGTGGGAGCTGCAGAGGGATCTGCTGGCATCGTAAAAACACCTGAGTGCCATTGCATTATATCACCCTGCTCTGGAATGGCCTGAGTCTAGCCGTCCTATTGATTCCCACACACAGGCTCTGCCTCTGAAAATCGTGTTATTTCTTACAAGATTAATTTGTTTTGCCCATGCTCCCCAGCTGGCTGGGATGCAGTCTCATCCCCTCTGTTCTTATAGTTTGGGTGTTATTTTTTACATGCCAGTTGTGCATCCACTGATCCCTTCTCCTGCTACTTCAATGCCTATAAAAGAAGTAATAAACTTGTAGACACATCACTTAGATAGTCAAGCACGTCTGATGAAAGTCAGACTGTGACCATGAGAGCTCATCAAGAATTTCTGTCATGTCAGAGCCCTGGGGATGGTTTGTGTCAGCAAAGATTCTGTGAAAACAGATCTTCCCAGAACTTCCCCAAGCCTTAATGAGAGGAAAGATTCATTCTCAGACAAATCAAGATGCTGTCAAGTTCAAGAAAAGTCAAATTTAGCTCTCAGCTCCTGCTTTCAGCTTCTTCTGCACTGCTGGTCATGAGCTCTATACTGCCCTGCAGAAAGTTTTCTATTCCTATGCAAAACCTATGCACAGTGACTTGGCATGAGGAATAAATCTGTGTCAAATAGACTGCTTACTCATAGGCTGAGGTGAAAAAGACAGTAAGTAGTTAACCTGGAAAGTTTTATTTGCCCCCCGGGCAGGACCAGAGTCAGGATTAGCCAAACTTCTCTGTGGAGAAGTATTTTTCTACTTTTGTTTGTGGGCTACTTTGTGTTCTCGGTACTTAGTGCATGAGGAGTTTTAAAAAAAAAAAAGAGAGAGAGAGAGAGGTTTTTATGGAAGACTTTGTCAGAAATTGGCCTGAAATAGTGATTTTTTATTTGTGATGTTCTAAGTAACCCTCTTGGCAAAGCACTCTTTACTCTTTACCCCATGGAAAGCTGTATGGTACAGGTCATACCTACAGTTATATGCAGAGAAGAAGGAATCATTTCCAGGCCTGGTTTATGAACAGAAATAAACTGAAAAAAACTGAGTGGTACACCCGGACATAACACTTTTCAGTGTCTCTATGCAAGAAGGCAGAAGCAAGAAATTTGTGCCTTACAGTTTTAGCCCTCCTGGAGACAGGAGTGAGATTTGGGAGAATTTCATACTTCTGAAGATACTTGTGGCTGTTTTCGGCTTGGAGGTGAAACACTGTCTAACAGAATTGAGCACCTTATTGTCAATCAAAGCTAGGTTAATCTATTCAGCAGACTACTGAAGTGATCTTTTGGTTTCCCTTCACAGACGTTGCTGGAAAATTTGTTTTATTTTAGAAATGTACTTCTTATATAGCACAGCCATTTTAAATTCTCCTTTAGACAGAATGTTTTATTTCTTCCTTGTGATGAGTGAAATTGAGGAGGTCTTTTGAAGTACTCAGAATAAAGAGTAGTAACACAATAGTTAGACTTTAAGCATAGAAAAATCTGTTTGAAGGACAAAGGATGGGTGCACTCGGGTGTCCAACATGGGACTCGCCTCTTCTCTCATTAAAATATATTTGACTGCCATAGAAGTAACCCTGTTGAATTTAAACTCTGTTGCGTGCCCAACAGTCTGCTATATCTGGATGAGGTGAACAAATTTCATCAAGGTCATGACAAATATTTATCTTTAATTAGAGAGGCAAGTTAACAAAAGCCTAAAATGTGCACAGCATGAAAAGAATGGTCGAGACATATCTGATAGAGCTTTAAATGCTGTTCTATGAACTGATTAGAGTTTAAAGCATGTGCATGGGAATGGTTTTATTCTGTTCTGTAATGGGTTTCAGAATATTAATAGAAATGGTATTTTTTTGATGGCCACACACTACTCACTGATGTGAAGTGAATGTGATCCCAAGCAGCTCATATATACCAAAGCAGTGAAGAAATGTTGTCCCATGCTAATAAAAGATAATAAATCCATAACTCTCATGTCTGGAAAATCTGGCAGATAGGCACATACTGAACACGGAAGCACAAGAAAGTGGAGGCTGTGGAGATGAGGAGAGTTTTTATTACTGCCCTTGGCACAGTGGTTTGTGCGCTCTCTCAAAATGTGAAAGTCTTGTATTGAAGTCTGCTGTGCCTAATTTGCAGCAGGGTTTTGGTTTCAAATATGCTTAGATTATTTGTAGGAAAGCTTTCTATGAAATAGCAATGCTTTGCACAAATAATTAGTTATTGGGGGCAGGAAAGGAAGGGAATAATAGGGTTCAATATTTTAACTCTGCAGTCAGATAATCCGGTGGATATTCCCTTTTAAGTAATTTAATACAGGTTCAGCAGTATAGTCTGCCTGAGGTTTATATATCATCCCCCGCTTCCAGTCAAGCAGACTCTCCTGAGAATGTTCTTAGCAATGCCAAGCTGGGGAGAAGTTTAAATATTGCCAGAGGGCTGTGATGCTGAAGAAATGCCTAATTCCCTGAAATTCCTGTGTAAAGGCCTGCACTACCTGACATGTCTGAATTAGCTGCCTAAGGGTCTTTGATGGTTAGGACTGAGCTTCACCTCTTCTCCTTGGCATTTCTTCACTCTCCTCAGCTCACTGGCCTATCTGTTAGGCATCCATGGACAGTCTGGGCATTTAACATGGCCTATCAAATTGCACAGAAGTCAGATATTGCAGATTTCACCCCTATAGTTATGAAGTTCCTCTGTAGCTTCTACCAGGTGTGACTTGTCTCAGGTTGTCTCCCACCTAGAGCCAAGGCTGGAAATGCACGAGGGTCCCAGTTGGCAAAGCCCACAAACTCTGGGCTTTGGTGCACCCTAGTGTCGATGTAATTTCTGTAAGTTAATCAGTTGTGCGTTTCTGTTTTAATTTGTTTTTTAATCAGATTGTAATCTTGGGTTTGCTTGCCCTTTTTTTTTATTTTTTTTTTCCCCTCCTTGTTTTGTGCCATATAGAAAAATTTTCCTATGAAGATCTATTTTCTGCCTCCTGGCCAATATTTGACCCCATCTTTGAAATTCATGTTTAAGTGTTGATATTGTGATTGAAAAGTAATGTTTTTGCTAAAAAAATGCTATGGTTCATTCTTTTTGGAAAATGAGGTGTCAGTGTGAAGAAGGTTCTATGTATAACTGCTTAGGAAAAACATGTTTGTCTACTAAAAGTGAATACATGACTGAAAATGGTAGTAATATTCAGTCTGTGAAAGAGAGGGCCTTCTGCATTTGTGTTTCCTCTAATCCTTCTAGGGCATCTGTGCTATTGGCATTAATGCTTTTGGCGCCCCAACTACTTACTATGTTTGCACTTGCTATGCTGGTTAAGCATTTTCGGAATAAGAAAGCAAGCCAGGAGTTCCAAATTGCAGAGTTAAAACATTTCAAATTACTGAAAAATGAAGATCTACTAGGACCCTAGAGTATGCCTGCATTGTTTTTGTTTATTTGTCTTAATTTATATTTATATAACCGTATTACTCAACTTTGCTATGTAGGTAGAGAACTGGTATAAATTGGCAAGTCTTTCTGGTTGAAATCTGGTTACAACAGTGAAAGATAAGGTCTGCCTAAAAATGTGTTGTAACTGTAGTGTCTCCTCTGGTTTAAAGCAAAATATTTAGTGCCAGAATTTGAGGCTTGTGCGTGAAGCTAATATTTGTTCCGAGGAAGCTGGTTTTTGCCCCAAAAAGCATTTTCCTGTGTGTTGTAGGGTAGGTTTACCACATGGACTTGGGAATAATTTCAGAGCTCTGGCTGCGTCTTTCAGTTCCCACCCAGTGCTGGGCGCTGAGGCGCTCTAGGAGCGCCGGTGTGAGCACTGAGGTGCTCTAGGAGCCCCGGTGCTGAGCGCTGAGGAGAAATGAGGGCGCCGCGAAGAGGCACCTTCAGTGTCTGAGCTGGCTTCTGAACCTCTTCCAGATTAGGGAGCTGATTTCAAAAAAAAGTCCACTGGAGCTAATAGACTGACTGTACTAATCTTACTGGCTTTTGAATGAGGCTTCAGTATCCTATGAGCTAGTACTAATAAAGGAAGCCGTGTCTTTTAGTGTAGTGCCAGCAGATCTGTCTTGCATTTTCTTGCAAAAGAAGGATTAATGATTTAAGCCACTCTGTTTGCACAGTTCCAAGAAAGTGAAAGTTGATTAAATGTTTTTTGTTGCGTCTTTGTGTTTTCTCGGGAGCTTCAGCATCACCTATTTTGACTCCTTTTTCTGAGAGATATGGTAACACAGGAATAAAACTAGAATAAAAATAATAATAATATAACAGCCTGAAACTCTGCGTGCTTAAAAAAAAATGGTTCTTTTATTTTGAGAGTCTAACTCCTAGCATTGATTTTAGTTTGTATTTCAGGCTGTGAGAAAGGCCCTGAATCTAATTTTTTGTTTATTCTCACGTCCTTCACACTGGTCATGCAAAGGGACTACAAAATGGCCTGAAAATTACAATTTATAGCAAATATAAAGACTTTGGCAGAGCACTGTTGATGAAAATGAGGCTGGCTGTGCTCCTTCAGTATAACTGCTTGCATTAATTATTCTTCCCCATGTCAGAAGAGCTCTCTGACTTGTGCTGAATTTTATGCTGTGTGGCATTACACAGAAATCCCTCCTAAAAGCCTCAGAAATGCTGGTGTGCTGGGCTACAGCAGCCATCTGCAGAGGCTTAGTGTTTGTGCAGACTGCAGCCTATTTAGTTTGCTTCGCCATGGGGCCAGAAAATAATTAATAATGAAACAATAAGTGTGCCGTCTGTAAAATGCTTATTAGCTCAATTAATCTGAAACGGAAGGCAGCAGTAACAGTCGAACAAGAAAGTGAGAGCTGTATGTATGCAGTTGGGGTACAAGCGTGATTCTACAAAGCTGAGGAGTACTTTTCTTTCCTGCAGAAACAGGAGATCTGTCTCCAGAGAGAGGAAAGCTGTTAAGGTACTGCATGCTGTGCAAGGTGCAAGTTTGCTCTGTAAAATGGCAGAGCTCTTACTATTTTGCATCCAGAGCTGGTAAGCTCCTTTCTTCCTGGGGAGAAGGAGCTGTGCGAGGATAGCTGCATTGTCTTATTCATTGCAGTGCTGGTGCTGCAATAAGGCGGTTATTTGGGACAGATTTACCTTCACTTGGTATTTTTAGGGGAAGGAGAGTAAGCGGAGGGGCGGTGAAAGCGTCCTGGCGTCGCGGTGACACACTGGCAAGGCGCAGGGCCCTGCGGGGCCTCTCGTGACTGACTAGGCACCTCAGTCGCCTCGTTTGGCACATGCCAGACTGAGCCCATCGTCTGTGAAAGGACCAAAGTGCATCAGGCACAATGAACAAGTGAGAGGGAGGGCAGAAATAAAAGCATGTGCAGCAAATAAAACATGAGGAACGTAACCACATTGTTTTGCTTGTGTATTAGGTGTCCTACTTCTGTCCATCTTCTCTTGTGCCTGTTTGCACTGTAAATTCTGCCTGTGAGCTGGATAAATATAACAATTTGACCTGAAGCAGGCATGTAGAAAACAAATAGAGTATGGGCCATCGTACTGCACTGAGCACATTTATCGCTCGAAAACGAGCAGTCTGACAAGAGCACAAAAGCTAAGGGAAATAGTAGGGGAAACAGCAATGTTTCAGACAGCAGACCCTGTATTCCTGAAGGGCAACAGTGAGCAGCACAGATCAGATCAGTAGTTCATTCACCGCCTCTCAAAGACCCCAACAGAAATCCTGGATACAAGGTTGTCTCCTGGTGCTGCTATTACTTGTGGCACCAATGTATGAAGTTAGTTGGGGATTAAGGTTTTTAGGACTTGAGATTTTGACACTGAGTTTTAAAATCTTTGCCTTTGGCAAACACCTGCTCCTGGATGGAAGTGTTCGGAGCTGCCTTAAATGCAAACATTTGCAGATGTAGCAACATCACTAGTTCAGAAAATACTTGTCCTTGATTGAAGTTTTTTTGGATGTTTTTATGAGGCAACTCATTGGATTGAAAGATTATATGAAGAAATACTGTGCAGTTTAGATGTGTAGATGTGCAGCTTTCATGCTACAGCAAGTGCTTATATATTTTATTGAAATATGATAGAAGCTTCAAAATGCTTATGATAATGAAGAGTTGATGATTTCCTATCATCTGAAGAAATCCCTTTAAAAATATCTTCAATTGAATGATACTTCAGGGAGGAGGGAAGACAGTCCCCAAGTTACTAACTTGAGTATCTCCAGTTAAAATATCTCATAGAAGAAATAAGAGATTACTGCTGGTTTGGCCTTTTCACAGCATCGGCTTTTGTAGGGTGCTGTGCTCAGGCAGCCTGTGCTCAAGTGATGTGAGATGGTGGTTGTTCCCCAAATGACACATGCTGCTGAATCAGAGGTGTTAGCTAAAGCAGAGGAAGGAAGTATATACAGGGTGTAGGAGACAACATAACAGGGGCCCCAAATTTCCATCTGCCTAAATGAGAGCCTTGCTCTTAGGTTTGATTTTGTGGTTTGGCACTTGTCCTAATGTGCCAAGAGAGCTCCTCTCGCCGTCCCCACCATCTCCTCCCCAGCACGCGAGTTGTGCTTGGCGTGGAGGCTGAACACTTTGCATCTAGGGCGTATTTCTAATAAATTTACTCTGGGAGAAGCAATGTGGCATAAATATAGCCTCGGGTTTACGTGCGCAATGTCAAATGTATTTATCCTGTTTCCACCATTTCAATACTGCTCTTGCTCTGCTGCTTTCACTGGCATAGTGCACCCGAAAGGCAATTTCTCTGTTGCTTGCAATGCTGCCTGCTTGCAACGCTGCCTGCTTGCAACCAAGTGTTTTATTTGGGCTTCAGTGAGGCCTAAGCATTAGCTCTCAAGGAACTTGCATCACTTAGAAAAGAAGTAACTTTGAACCACTGAAATTTACTGGAAAATGTCCTGAATCTGAATTCACAAGAGGCAGGCAGAGTATAGCGGCAGAACAATCCACAGTCGCAGGTCTTTTTAAAATATCCCCAGGACACCCATGTCCCTGCCAAAGTGCTTCACACATCTTGGCTAACGGGGACGCGTTACCAGGAGCGGGAGGCCGTCCTTCTGGAGGGCGTTAAACGGCGTCGCGCAGGTGCTGCCGCTCGGCGCGGCCGTTCGTTTGCTCACGCACGTGGCCACGAGCGCTGCTGATGCAGGCCCGAGGCCCCGCGGGCCGGCTGCAGCCCCGGCTCCCGCAGCTGCCAGAGATCGGACGGCTTCTCCTTCTGCCCACCGTGTCTTACGGTGCTGGGCAAAGGAGGCGAGAGGCTGACGAGGCCTAATTAGGGGAAGAAGAAATATGATTTATTCAGGCCTTCTACACTGCGCCTCTGCACAGATGTTTCCTAAGGTGGTTTCCAGGTAACTACTGAAATCGTAGTATAATTGTTGAGGTCTAATTGCATGTATTGTTTAATTATCAACTGTTTACACGCAACCAAGGTATGTATTACACTATATATATATAATTATACTGTCCCATTATTTATTTTCTAATGTCGCGTCACTCAGAGATGGTAAACAAGCTTACAGTTTATCTGTAAAGTCAGTGTAGTTATTGTCTCCACTTTTCACATACCAGAGGGAGAAAGTGATTGTAAAAATGCAGCAGACTTATCCAGTTCAATCATGTCAATTCCCTCAATATTGCAAATTTCCTGCACTTTCAACTCCAGTTCAACATCCCCTAACTCCTTTTATTTGAAGGCAATCGCTGTTACGTTTTTACCATGTGAAGTAGAAAGGAAGCGATCTGAACACAATGAAAGTAGTAATGCTTTTGCAGGACATTTATTATAAAATCCCACAAAAGCTTTATGGCAAGATTTTTAGAAGCACCAATACCTCACGCTAATAGCAGCATTAATTAGAATGCATCATAACGGTTTTCTTGCCTCTTGTTCCTTCTGTAAGCTTTCCATTACCTGGGGACATTTGCAATTCTAAATGGTAAACTTAGGAAAACAAAATGTTTCAATTTTGCTATTGATAAAATTTTCCAAAATTCTTTTGTCACTTAGATGTTAATCACTATGAAATTTCTTTCTTAAAAAAAAAAAGTATATGAATTGAAGAAAAAAAATTTACTTATTTGTGAAACTCTTAAAACCAGGCATTTTCCTTAAGATCAAACTAAAGAATCAGTTTATCAATCAGGGAAAATAAAAAGATAGAAAAGGCTGGTGTCAGAAAAATGTTGAAATACTTCCATCAAGTGATGCATTTTTAAAGGATTCTTAGAAAATTCTTCAAAAAAACAAAGAAGATGTGTTCAATCTCCTGTTGCTGTAAGCATGAGATAAAAATAATAATAATATAAAAACCTTTGCCCCATAAAAGCACTGTGAGTATAAAACCGAGAAGGAACTGAAAAACTGCAGTGCTACCCAGTGCCATGTTAATGCTCAGGACTACCTCGGACTTCCAGACAAATCATGCACTTTCCACTATGTCAGTGCTATCAGCTTCAAACCCAATATCCAGCTTCTGCGACTCTTTTCTATTTTGATTGGAGTTTTTTGTCATGTAGACTTTCTATCTTGTAATTATCTGTGTCTATCCAAAGACTTAAAGAGAATTCAAACAAATTCTGGTATGTATTACATGAGAACTGTTTCAGGAGCGTGCAGAATACATGCTTCCTTATACTTTCTCCTTCATAAATCTACATTTTCTCGCACATATCTCTGTTTCCTTTCAGAATCAGTACACTCTATAGTATGCTCTAATGATCAAGGATCTGGATTTTCTGGACTTCCTTTAACCCCGAAGTTTAAATATGGAGAAAATGTCACTTCAAGGATCCCATCTTAGCACCACTAAAATCCAGGGGGATTTTGCCATCAATTTCAATATAGATAGTTAAAGGTTTAGAGAAAGTGTCTGTTGCTTGTTGACCCCACAAACTGCACGTACATGACATTTCAAATCTACTAATGTTTGATGAGTATTCTTATTCTACTCTAACAGCATCTAACGTATACTAACCATTACATATCTGGAAAAAAATCATGATCCAGAGAGCTTACATAACAAATAGGATGAACTATGAGTCACTGGATGCATGATTTCTTGGTCAAGGGATTAGATGATTATTCACATAAGAATTTTGAAAATTGCTTCCAGTCCATATCATCAGATTTATCTATTAAAAGTGTAACAGATGATTGCTTTGTAGATTCTCATCAACGTATGCTAAAATCTATGTATTTATAATTCAGTAGGAGTCATTAATTGAAGGGAATGAAAAATGAGAATAAAATTTGATGCTTAGGAAGATTCAGAAGGAAAATGAAGTTCAGGCTTCAGAGGCCTCCTGAAGCCTTGTGGTATGTGACAGCCTGTGGCTAGAGGTAGTCCTGCCAGGTGCTCTCTGCTAATAACCAACTAATTAGGAGGTATCTGCAAGCAGGTCATATTCCAGGCAGGCATAGCCAATGCCGCTATTTATTGCATCTTAAAGAGTAGCATCATCCTTTTATTTTATTTCATTAGACTTGCATTTCAATCTGACAAGTTTAAAAGCTGAAAAAAAAGTGTTCAAAGCTCTTTGTGTAACAGCTGAGACCCGCTAAATGGAGTTAATGTGGAGAACATTGGTGTTGAAGCCAAATAAAACTATTTGATCTGTATTGATTTATGAGCTTGTCATCAGTTAATACAGAAAACCGGAGTGACTGTAAATCATGGAATGCTATGTGTAAATTAAATTTCACAAGTAAGTTATGAATTGCCCTGTATCAAAACAGAGAAGAGGGAGAAATGAAAGGGAAACACAAAAAGGTAATAACACATTTAGGGTAATGCTAACAGAATGCTGCAGCTTTTCAGGAGCCTTTAGTGTGGAGGAATTTTAGATACTACTGTATCCCTGACACATTCATTGTAGCTAATGCAGTGTTTTCCTACGCGCGCTTGTAAAAAGCTAAGAAAAAGTGAGATCCGTTGCACACACTGCAGGTTTCCACAGTTACTGTGCTGGCAGTGCTAAGTTGTTTCTGCCACACATAGAGCAGAAGACTGAGTCTTTCAGCCTTGTCACTTGCTTCTCCTGACTGTCTGCGTTTCTATGAATTAATGGGATCCTTCGCACCTCTCGTCCTTTTCATTATAGCCACACCGGTAGAAAAGCCACGCTGGTTGGGGGGGAAGCCATAAAAGGGAAATTGATGCCCATGTGCTATTGTCACTTTCTTTACACTGTGTTTCCCCAAAACTTGGTTAGGTAAAGTCTTCATTAAGAAATGGGGCATAGTTGGTTTCTGCCCTAAACATTGATTTTTTTTTTCAGAACTTGAACAGAGGGAGGTAGGAAGGAAGGAAGGGACATGTGGGGAAGGGAAGTCAGAAACAAGTGTCTTCTGAGTACCCCTGCATAGGTGCACAGGAAACCATTATGTGAAATTCTTCACAGAGCTATCTAGAACCTTTCAGAAGGCTGAATTCACATAAAATTTAAAAACTAATTTGAAAGAAAGATTGTAAAGCCTGACCTTTTGTCTGTCTCTGCTTCGAGGTGGGTGCTGGCACACACTTTCCTTTTCTCCAGTGGCTGTTTTTGCCAGTGTATTACTTTGTACACCATCATTTTGCCAATAAGAATACTGTTCAGAATTACTTCTTAAACTCTGATTATTATCCAAGCCCAGAAATAATAAAGTGCAACAAATTCAGCCCTTACCAGACTTACAAGCAAATGCACAGCTTTCAATTAATTGTTGAGTCTTCTGTTCTTTGAGTCTACTCTTGGCCTAATCTCCTTTTCAGCCTTCTAATACCACTGTTCTGTGAGGAATGACAAGAATTCATACGGGATTTATTGATATCGTCCAGCTGCTGCAGTCTGATGCTGTGATCCATCCATCATTGGTGCAGTGATTTCAAGAGTTGTATCACACTTTGGATGGATTATTTAGGGGCTATCCATAAATGCAGAAATCAAAAACTTCTAGTTGTTGGATTCTTGGGTCATTTATTGTAAGATGTGATGTCGTTGTGAGAAGAGGAACTGCTCTTTAAGCAGAATTGTTTTTATTTCCTTCTACTAAGGAGATGCTAGTACTCACATGACTAGTACAGCCAGATGTACTGGTCACTGCCAAGGGTGCTGTGACGCCACGTTCAGGAGTTCTCACAAATGTGTTACTAAAAATGTAGCCTGTAATCCTTGGCGTATTTTTCCACATCAAAAAATGTAAAACATCTGTGTGAGATAAATGCTATGCGGCTTTTGATAGAGCTAAATTTGTGCTGCGTGAACTGAACGTTCATGCTTTAAAGTGGCTCCTGGTAAAATCTCAAGTGCTGCAGAACTTTCCATGCTTAAGAGATGATGCATATTCTACATATAATGGAGATATACTCCATATATATGAAGTATGCTTCACCTAAAAAATAAAACCATGTATATATTAATGATTTTTCATGAAGACATGGTAATGCATTGTTTGATATTATAAAGCAACTGTTCTGAGCACTGAGGTGGTTTCACTAATGATTCAACCATTCTTCAACTTTCCAGAGCCAAACGTGGGCTAGTATTAAGCCATCTTAGTGTCACAGTGCTAGGCGAAATTTAAATTGTTGGTTTTTTTCTTCATTTCAAAACGTCTTATCTGCTCAATAAAAAATCGAAACAGTAGGACATGCAACCATTTTAGGCAGAGCTTTCTATAGGAATTCTCATCCCACTGGTTAGACTTGGAGTCAGTTATGAAAGAAAGAAGAAAGACAGTGTTCCTTAATTAGGACATTCAGTCAGTCCTATTCAATGTATGTATAATCATGTCCACTCAGAAACATCACAGAAGGCCTACGGCTTTTTAAACTCAGTTTATAAATAACACTTGCTGATACAATTTAACATATCTTACTGAAAACTGGTGATACTCAGTTTTCTCAAGTGTTGCCTGAAATAATTTTATGTAACTTAAAAACATAAGTTCATTTAGATTTCCTGAAAGCAAAAGAATGCAGTAGGCCCACATGCATGCTGAGTATCTGACATATGCCTGAAGTGTTGTTCCCTTCTCCCTTCTGCAGTAGCGCTTTGAGCGTACATTAAGGTCTTGCATTTGCATCTGAATTAAGAGTAAATCTGTGATAATTTCATCATACGTTCAAGCACTCAGCGATGAAAACAAACTGAGGAAATGCTTAAGAGGATTTACTCCTGAAGAACCAAACAGCATCTATTGCCTGTAAACATAAGATACACTTTTGTGGTCTTCTGTGGACAGACACAAACTTATTTCCATCATACTCAGCTCCAAAGTATTTTGATTATATTAAGCTGGTGTTCTCTTCAAGCTCCTATGCCCTCTGAATTCTGTGTAATTATATGGTTTCCAGTCTGGAAGTGGTTTATGTCTGATTGCTTCCTAGCTCAGGCAAGGTGAACTCAGATTTATCTGCAGCAGGCTTTGTAGATAGATCTCCCCCCTCCCATATGCATGTTGTTCTGCGCATGTTATTGCTGTTAAGATAATAATACTTTCCTCCTCAAAGCTGTGTTTTATGAACAAAGTTATTAGATGTGGGAATTACATAAGGGAATGGAAAGCATAAAAACACATTAAGTAGGAAATTTGTTAAACGCATTTAAGGAGATTATGCAAAATCAATAGCATTGTCTAATCTTTATATGTGCATTTCTAAAATGCTAGGGTTTTTTAACAGGTCTATCTGACCTGCTAACAAAATAGAGGGTGTTGGTTTTTTTTTTTTTTTTTTTTAGTAATCTCTCAGGTCAATACTTTTAACAAGATAGATTATGCAAAATACTTTGTCGACTCAAGGGCCACTTTTTGAAAAAACAAATAATATTTAAAATACTCTTGTGCTCCTGATGTGCTGTAAAATTTAAGCGAGGCGCCTACAAGTCGGCGAGGGGAGAGCCGGTGCGCGTGTTGTCGGGAAGTGCTTAAGTTGTAAACCTAACCCTGCTGAAGACAGTGGCAATGTTTGCACTGATGTGGGTGGAAGGTCTTCATCCTAAAAATGTGAAGCGCACCAGTACCTCTATGCATGTGAATAGTGAACTCAAATGCAGTTTTATATTTAGTGTATATAGAAGTAGTTGGATTCTGCCCACGAGATCTGGCGCTTAGATTGCACACTTCTTTGTACTAGAGCCATGACTCTGCTGAAGCCCAGTAAATACCACTGACAAGTGGAAATGCTTCAGGATGTATTCCAGGTAGAAGGAACATTGCATTTCCTGCCAAACTTGAACTTCAGTCTCTTTTGTTGATTGAGTTATTGTGGTAGATTTCTTACATTTGCCTCCTTTTGAAATAAGGAATATAGCATCACTGAAAGTGATTTTTTTTTAAAATGGATGCTGGTATTTCTTTCTTACTTTGCTCTCAGTTGCAAGTTGGTAGCAGCTCTGAGAAAAGAAATGAAGTCCAAAAATACAACTGCTCTTTATGTACAACTCTCCTCCTACTCCTCCATGTTGCAGCAGTGTTTGTGTGTCCCAAGCCCAAACATGTAAAACTAAAGGCTGTGTTATAGGTCCTGCTTCTCTTACTTTTATGAGATTATAGTCATAATTCTTTTTTTTTTTTTTCTCTACAAGACATACTCCATCTCTGCAATCTTCTTTCTATTACTTCCTCAAGTGTTGTTTTGGTAGCTGACATGTGCAGGAAAATATTTACCCTGTCCATGAGTGATCTTTTAAGAAAAAACAATTATAACTGTATCACTATAATATAACAATAATCAGTTGCTTAATTACTCCCCAAAGACCACATAATACTTTACAAATAGGAATATTTCATCCAAGAAGTTTGTTGCTTGCCCAAAATTCGTGGCAGCTCAGTAGTAAAACTAAGAGTTAGAGCCAAGGTTTCACATTTTTCCCTCTGCTGTTAAAGCCAACAGGCCACAGCACCATGAACTTCTACTTGGGGCTGCGGGTAAGCATTAAACATGAAACCATATCTGAACACAGATTTTGTTCAGATAAATCTCACACTGCTGTCAGTTACTCTCAATTCACTTTGTAATTATATACTTGTTTTAAAATCCTTATTCTCTCCAGGGTAATTAAACCGCTTGGTCTTGCTGTTCTGCCTAAATGCTGCATGTAAACCGTGAGTGCTCTGAAAGCGAAGGTGTGCAAAATGGGTCTTGACTGACCACATGAAGGCCCGAAATTTGACTGTTTCTAAGCAGTTGGCAGCTGAACTGAACTGCACAGGGCCACCAGGAAAATGAGCCTTAAGCTGTAGAAAATGAATGAAGAATTATTTTGAACCGAGTTAAAGCTGAGATAGAATGAAAATAGGAAGAAATTTTGCTGTAAGAGAGGAATCTAGTTGAACATACCAACAGAAATACAGCTGGAATACAGAAACAAGGAAAATCCGTAAATAAAAGATAAACACAGTTCTGTGGAGCCTCTTTAAACAGCAGTTTGCTAAACACATTGGAAACAATGGGTTTGCAGTGTAGACAGTAATCAGAGTTCTGTAGATCTATGTTTTTAAGAGCAAAGTGGATGAATTAAAAGAAAATGTCCTAAAATGGAACAGAAGTCTTTATTTAACCAGAATCCATTCCCTAAAATATATATATTTTGGATCTCTTGCATAATCCCTAACCTCCCAGTGGTTTGAAAATGCTGATTTAATAGAACAATTGTAAATGGAAAGGAAACTTTTAGCTTAACCAAGTTAGAAACAGAAGCCTGCACAAAATAAATAGACATAACTAAGGACCTGACTGTGAGCCAGCAAAGTACACTGCAAAAATCCACTTCAGAGTAAAGATGTAATTAGGGAAGAATATTCCACTAGAGCAAATAAATGATTCCCTGCTTTCCTAATAGATGCAGACACTGTGAACACTTTTTTCCTATCCATTCCTGCATGATTCCCCTTTGCCCCCAAATCAGATTTTTCCCAAAATGCCTTGAGGATATTCCTAGTGTGAGCGAAGGGCAAATCTTCTGGCAGGATTCAGACAGCTTTTTGCTCTCCTCTGTTAGCTTCCAGCTGGCTCGGGTGCCCTGGAGGGAGCCCTTCACCAGTAATGGGTGTGGGGACATGAGATAGGTGGCACCTTCCCTCACCTGCCCTGCTGATGCTGAGTGGTCACCATCTTGTGTTTATAGATCTGTATGATCAGTAAGGCTGCTTTGTTTAAAAAAAGAAAATTCAACTCCCTGCACAGAGCCCTTAGAGGCCATTATATGCTTTCTAGTGCCATATTCACCTCGGGCTCAGTGCCATTATAATACTGGCTCTGGTATCTCGTGTAAGTATGTGCTTCAGGAAGATAAAGAAGCAGTATGGAGGAAGATTCTGATGCGTGTTTTGATCTGTTGCTCTTGGCATTCAGTGTTATTTTTGCACTTACAAATGTCAGTTCCATTAATCTCTCCTTAACATGTGAGCTAACAGGAGGTGTTTTGAGCCACAACCTCCGTATTTAAAACAGTATGAACTCATCTACGCTTTGCAGAATGCAAGTGGCTCTATTGAAAGCAGAAATTACTGGTTGGTGAGAAAAGCACTCAGAATTTTATAAATGAGCGTCATGTCATCTTCAGTGGCAAGCATCTCATCTTGTGGTCTAGTATTGCAGAAAGTCCTTGACGGGTTTACTTGTTCATTTTAGCAAGCCATCAGATCCGTCTGTCTGCAGTAAGCCCTGTGGTGGTAGCGTCATATAGGCTGCTTACAGCTTCTGAGCTTGGAAAGGTCGGTCTGGTTCCGTGTTAGTGCGTGATCTGAGTGGGCTGGTACTGCTGCCACAAACATTACCCTGGCAAGGACCATTCCCAAAGCTAGGACGGTACCCGGGTGTCATCCATGACACCGCCGGGTGAATTAGGCTAGAGTTTCCAGTCCTTTAAAATATTTTCCAGAAACATCTGTCCAGAGTAGCTGATACGTGTATTGTATATATGTATTATGTTTCAGATGTGTTAAACTGGGTATACGTGCAAAGCTGCTTGCCCTGCGTGAGACTGAATTGCCAGTGTAATCCAGTAACCGTGGCCTTGTAATACTTAAGGGAAGACACAACCAAGGCTTAGCTTTAGCCTGAAGCAAGATGTGTACATATACTTTTGCCTTTTCCTATTTATTGAGGCTGCATCATGCTTAACTGCTTGCAGCGCCTATGTAATAATATATAATCTGTCTATATAATACGGGTTTGCATATGTATTGTAGTGTGTTCTGATTAAATGTATTCTGAATATATTTTAACCATAAAACATCAGAAATCTTCACAAACAATTGGAATCATAGTATAAGCAGAACTGAAAAGAACAAAAGCTTCTCGAGAGAGGATTTTGAATGCTCTGTTAAAAAGTTAGTATTTCTAAAATGCTATTAGCTAAATGCAGATTTTTTTTCTGCCAGTCTGCCCTTCTGCCAAGAAGGGATAAATGTAATACTGGTGGAATTAAGCCTTCGACACTATTATCGATGTGTCCCTTAGTTCTGTTCATTTTAGGGTACTAAAGTTAGGTCTTGGAGAAGCATTCATTTTCAGCTGTAATGCAAGATTTTATAGCTCTGAAGTATGTTTTCATTGAAGTCTGTCTTTAGTCTCTTGTCTGAGAAATAGTTATTGCATTCATTTGCTGCCTGTATGGTTTTGTATCCAAGAAACCAAGACACATTTCAAGGTTCCAAAATGATACGAAAACCAAGCTAAAAACACCAAGGCTTGTTTTTAAATATGCCTAGTTTTGAAAGCTACAAGGGCTTAAGGTTAATGGCCCAAATCATTTTTTGGTATTTTTAGATAAAACTCTATTAAACTGCATGATTCATGTTCACTTACACCAAAAAAAATTATTTTGGTCCAGTGTTAATTTGATTTTTTCTGAAAATCTAAATTTTGACTTCCAAATGTTAGTGACCTTGGAGAGATTTACATTGTTATTACTCTCAGATGGGGCCTTTCATATTTCAGATCAATTTTGTTTGTTTGTTTTTGTTTTCTCAAATGTGTGAGTGGTGTTGTGTTTTGGCTTTGTTTAAGCTTGTATTTCATAAACTGTCAAAGTGACCACAGGAGGTTATGAAAGTCGGTAAGCTGAGTTGTTGCTTCTAATACTGCCTCAAATTTTATACCTCATTCCATTGGCTCAGATGAGCAGGACTTTGGTTTGCTACTGGAAGTTGTGCCTGTGGAAGTGTGAGAAAGAGCCCGTGCAACCGCCTGAGAGCCCGTGCTTCGCCCCTGAGTGTCGGGCATGGATCTCCACGTGCAGGTACGGGAGGCATTTGGTCATTTGCGTACTGTTTGCTTGTCCTAGTTGTTCTTAAATGCAAAAGCAGCTGAAATTATCTGAAGGATCTAAATTAAATTGGCAGAGCAGGGAAATGTACAGGAGAAGAGTCCGTCCTCATTTCGCTCTTCTTACTTGTGCATCAAAAAACCTAACTGGAACATGAGGACCACTGTTACCCAGGCTGTGTGCAAGCACACGGGCACCGCTGCTTGGTGTGAGACTGGCATTGCAGGGATTATCTCATGTGCCCTTGCTTATTTTAATTAGAGCGGTAGCTCTTTGGCTTTTTAATAGGTTCTTTGAGCAACATGCATTGGTTCTTTCCAGCACCTAGTGAGCTAGATGGGCTAGCAGAGCCGTGCAAGTCATGTCCTCATGTGTTCAATTTGGTTGCTGGTGGCAGAGATAGCATTGGACGGGCAGTGCTCTGGGTTGGCTGAGGTCGTGGCAAGGAAAATCCGTTTCGCATTGATCTTGGTTTTCCAACCTGTGCAATGTATTTTAATTGTTTTCATTTGTTTCGAGGCTTCATCAAAAACTCTTTGGGTGTGTTGCCGCTGGCTCCATGCCAATTAGCAAACATTATTAACATTTTTTATCTATATTCAAGTGACTTCAGCAGACAATTCTTTGCTTAGGTAAAGCACAAAGGGATAGAGTTTATGATTATCAGCTTTATGATACCTACAGAGTTAACCTACAGAGTTAAGATGTAATCAGTATGTTTAAGGAGAGGTGCTCCTTACCACCTGTCTTTGGTTATTGCTGTATCTGAGTTTATTCCAAGTGGTCTATACCCTTTCCACTAGGAAAAAAATAGTTGAAAAATCTTTAAAATAGTATATACAAATCTCAAGCAGAATATACCATACGTGCTCTAAACACAAGCCAGAGGATTCAAAATTAACTGAAATCAGTGTCATTGATATATTTAGAACTAGTCCTGCCTTCATGTTCAAAATATCCAGAAGCTGAACAAAGTAACAGGTGAACCTCTGACCAGTCAGCTAAGAATTTCCTAGGTATCTTTTGGTGGAAAATGTAAATTTGTTGAAACTAAACCTGAGGTAGAGTGATTCTGGGGGTTTTTTTTTAACCAAGAGATACTGAATTTGTCAAAACAAAGTATGAACAGCATGAGCAGAATATGAAGAACAGAGTTATTCTCTTTGTTAGAATAAGTTCTTGTTTTGAAAATTTAGGTAATTTTAATATAAGCAGTAATATTTTTAAATGATTGAGTTCAAAATGAAATTTGTCAAAGGATTCAAAAATATGTGAGAATTTAGCTTGCAGCTGTTTCTGAGGTTTTTAACTTAATGACAATAAAATTGTTTTTCTTCTTCCCAATGGAGCACCTAAATGCCAGGAAACATCTACATGTGGTCTGATCACTCCATCAGATCTTGTTTATAAGATAAGCAACTGAGCTGACCTTTCTAACCTTTCCAGGAACAAGGTGACAGATTTTAAAAAATCCATCAGCCGTCTGCGTCTGTTCCCATTCTACTAGATAGCGAAGAAATGAAAGTACACTATGGGAATGAAAGGCAAACAACAGACATGTAAAGCATAAATCATTTAATATTCTGTTGGCAAAAAAAAGTGTAGCATTTAAGAACTAATTAAAGGTTTGCTGTGCAAGTAAGTAACAAGCGATGAATAGCATTATGTTGGTGTAGAATATAGGAGAGTGAATCCGGATGTCTCGAATTTATTTGTGGCTGAAGTGTTAAATTGTCATGTAGACTTGGATTAGTGATTTTAATTTTGTTTCTGCTTCTCTCACCATTTGCCCTGTATATTTGGAGTGTCACTGAGGAGGAATTATTTCTTAATATGCTTTTCTGCAGAGTGACTATTACAACTGAGTCTCGATCACAGTATAGGATTTCTAAAAGTCCTGTCACACAGTGCCCTGATTTACATATCTGAAAAATGACTAGTACTTAACACCAGAAAAAGCCATTTAGAGTATCTAAACAAATTATATGTGGGGCTATGGCAGGAAAATGAGCAGAAGAAACCCCAGGTACCCACTGCATGGTCCTGATGAACAGAGAGCGGGGCCTTGGCCCTCTCTCATTCTCCAAACCTCATTCCACGGCCCTGGCCCTGGCTGCACACCGGTTCCCACTAAAGCACCCTGCCTTTTGCACCCTGCCAGGCAGGGGCTTGTAGAGGGTGGGGGATCTCAGGCCAGAACTGGGAAGTCTGTGTCTTTCTTTGCCTTGGACACCTCATGTAAAGCAGGATGTGCTTCTGCCACTTGGCATATGTGGAGTAGAAATGTTAATAAGCAGAAAGAAGTTATTCCTGCTAATCTCACGTTGCTGTTATACTTCCCAGCAGTCTTTCAATTCAAGACCAAATAAAATAACTGCATGGTGAAAGGAAGAGACACAAGCCTGTAATCTTCATGCTGTGAGCAGGAACAGCTTTGACATGTGAGCTAGGACGAAACAGGAAGAATAGGGTACTTGAAAATCCAGTTAATAAAAGTCTGTTTAGTTTCGCCTGTCATGTATGTGGTCTGAGCCAAAGAAAGATGCTCTTGTTAGCAGTGAACAGCCATGTTTGACATCTGTCTTTGAAAAAAGTACTCAAACCATAGTTCCCAGTGCTGCTGCAAACATTAGGTGGTTTACGGTGGTGTCTGTGAAGTGTGACCCAGCAGCTGTTCTCAACTCCTCTGTTACCAAAGGCAGAGGAAATAAAGCTTCTAATTCTAGCCGCGTGTCCATCCATTACCCTGGGTTGTCACTGGCAAATAATTATAACGCACATTTTCCAGCATATTCATTCATTTTGAGTTGATCAAATGGCTGCTTTGACCCTGGCTTCAAAGGTAAATTGCTCTCAGTGTTTTTTTCCGGATTGTTCTTTATCAAGATTTTGGGGACTACCAGGGCCATATTGTGACAAATCAGATAGTCATTTCTTAATGTGCCAGAGCAACTAATTTTTATGATCCTGACCTCTATGTGACTTTTCATTTTTGCTGTCAAAAAGTAAAATGGAAGTAATGTTTAATTCCTAGAGAAGATCATTAGGTGAAACAAACCTTTCTGGAGCTGAGAAACTCTTGCGATATTCACGGTGCTGCAGCAGCAAAAAAAATGACAAAACCCCATATTTGCTATAAAGAAACCTGTCTATTTTTCAAGGGCAGTAAGCTGAATTTATTTGCACTGGTCTCCAAACTAGGCTGCAAACTGAATTGAATTTTATGCATTTATTTAGTCACATTTAGGGTATGGACTAGGCCAGAGGCTTACAATTCTATAAGGATTGTCAGGCATCCTAGTAATTTCCTTTACTAGTACCTCAGAGCGTAAAAGAAAAGGCATTCTGTTGTATCACAAAAGCAGCCGAATAAACAGCTACTGTTCAGATTTCCTTTTCCAACTCTCACTTTTTATTTCCTCATAACTTTTTGCAGTTTTACCTTTGCATCTGCAATGTTCCCCCCTTGTCTCTGCCTGAAGCCACCTGTGTTTTTGTTTTGCCCAGCAAGTCTGAGCAAAGGCAAGTCAGCTCTGCTGGAGGCTGATGACATTGACAGGTAGAAAAAAATCTCTATGCCAAAGTAAATATACATATACATATATATATATATATGCAACTTTATATAGAGAGTGACTTCTTAAACAGTTGTACAGCAAAAACTGCTGGGAGTTGAAACTTGAAATATGGCTTGTAAATTGCCCTCACCAAGAAAAAATGCTTCTCAGTTCTCCAGAGAAAATCGGTTTTCATTTGACTGAGCTACGAGCATTTCAAATTGAATATTGGGAATGCATTAGGTTTTGCAGGATTTTTTCCATTGGACTTGTAAACTGAGCAGATAAGAATGTCTTGTGCTAGCAGCTGGTGCAAACAGCCCTTAAAAGAGCTCCTTACTTAGGAAAGGTCTCACTGGTCCAACAAATCCTAGTGCGAAGGTACAGGTAGATGAATGGAGAGCATTTCATTTAGTTGTCATCAAGCTGCATGTTGACAGCAACCAAGGCACTCATGCCGAAACCTTTTTTTTTCTCTCCCTCACAGTAATTTAAAACATATTTGGTAGAGAGTGTTAACTAATATGTTTTCAGCTCAATTTAGTTTCCTAGTTCTGCTATATCTTTGAAAGGACCACAAGAAGCTGTAGGTACTCAGCCGTGTTCTTGGTCTCTCTGGGTTCCGGTCTCTGCTGGAGAGTTTTAGGTGTTGTGGCCGCTGGTCTTTTTTCTGAAGGTCACAAGTCTGTAACAGGAGCTGAGGGAGAAGTTTTGGCCTCTCCTCTAGGGACAGGTGCCTGACTTCATGACTAGAACTATGCCTTGGGAACACCAAAAGCCATTGAACACATACAGGTACAGACTTAAGGGCTGCTTGTGCTCTGTCCCTAACAGCTTTCCCTTGTGGGCACTAGGCTGTTTTTTCAAAGAACAAACCTTAAACTCTTTAGAATTTGAATGAGGAGAGGAAGGAGAGATTTGAGGGACATAGAGACAGCTGAGAAAATGCTATTCCAGGGAACTTACGGAAAATAGGAGCCTTTTCTTCTTTTCCCTTCCCGAAAAGTATGAGTCCCAGGTTTTCTAAACAGAAGCAGTTTTTACTTCCCACTGAAGAAACCAATCTTTTATTATTTTGTAAACGACAAGAAAAAAATCATTTTGACAGCTGTCAGTTCTTTTCTGAACTACGGGCATCACAAGCAGATGTATTTTCTGTCCTTTACATCAGCACAGCTGTGTTCATATTACTTTTTCAATGCTTCAGCTTTAAATCCAGTATAAATAGCAGAATCCATTGAATATACTCGGTCTAGATTCAATTTTATCTTGCTTTTTCTTTCCTTTTCCATCTTCAGATTTAGATGTAACAACATTAGATGAACTTCGCATCCTGATGCAGTTACAGGTAATAATGTGTGTTCTCTTTGAGAGAATTAGGTGTGGCTTTGTAAGAAGAGATTATTCAGGTGCCGCTATTGCAATAAAATAATTTTCTCCTTTATACTATTATGATAGTTTCCTACTTGGTAGAAAGGATTGAAAAGTATTGATTATTGCTCGCTATGCCTTCCTGATTTAAAAAAGAAAAACAGTGACATAGTAGAAATGTGAAAAAAAAAGTTTAGATACTTTACCAAAGAAAATTTCTAGGTATTTTACTAGAAAAACATTCTAAGGATGTTTTTCTGTAGTTTAGATATTTTTTCCCTGCATGGGGAGGACCCAGGTAGATGGAAAAATAATATATTTTTGCGAACTGGATATTCTGTAATGCTTGAAGGTTCATGAGAAGAGAAAGCCCCAACAGGGACCACTCTGAATTTGAGAGAACTTCCATGAAAGACGTAATTATCTGATGAATTGTACAGCAGCCAGAAGCACCTGTTTGCAGGCACCTTCTGCTCTACCTAATGTAGCTGTCCAGCGAAGGCAGAGTGTCTTCAGGAGGCAGGGGCTCTGCTATCATACTAGATCGACACATATTTTCTCAAAAATGGAGTGGAGGATCCTGCTTGCCTTATCCCTCAGCCTGAGGATCTAACCAGAGAACATTGTGGCTCTCGGCAGCCCTGGTGGCTCAGGCTCCCTTCCTCACTGAACTGCACGCAGACGGCAGGAGGAAGGAAGAACATGGCGCTGGGCCTTGCTTCAGCGTGGCACTTGGACGCAGGGCACGTGTGTGTCTGCACCTACGGGTTGGAGAGCCCTTCTAAACCCTGCTGCTTAGACAAGGTCAAGGTGTTCAAGGTGTTTCACTTCCATAGTGCATTAGACAGATCTTGTTCACTAGCTTGCTTGTTTAGAAATTGGAGTTCCTGGAAGCAAGATGTTTTAAGAGACTGCGGGTTAAGAAAATAAGATTTTTTAAGTCTTTGGGCTGATCTGAAGAGCGAAGTTGTGTATAAATTTGTATCTTCTCTTCTGCAACTAGATACTACCCTTCCCTGGAATTGCAGGTTTTCAGTCTCAAACTACAATGTCCTCAAATCCTAAAGATTAAACTCAGCTGCTTAAAATACAGACTTATTCATCTTTTTGCTTGGTAGAGTAGACTAAAATTGTGAAGCTCAGTTGGTCTTTCATGCATTGCTCTAAGCTCCTGTTTTCCTCATTTAGCATAATTTGGTCGTTTGGCAGTAACTTGTGTAAATACAGCTACTTGTGTAGCTCTATCAACAGTAGCAAGGAATGGTGTGACAATTATTGCCAAGCTTGCAGTCAGATCTCCTTTGAAATTTTATCACGTGCTGTGTTACCCTTGGGTTTTTTCAAATGCTGCAAAAATACACTTTAAAGATGTCTGAAATATACAGATGCTTTTTAGCAAGCAGAAGAGTTGAACTTATCTTACATACAATTTTTACAAGTGCTACTAGGCTCAAGCCAAACTCCCTTCTGTTTTTCTGAGCAAGCGAAACCAAGCAAAGCGAGTTGTGCAGAGTTGCTGTGCATTGACAGATCATTCTAAAAGGGACAGTGCCTCTAGTCAATCCCAACTACAATTTTTGAGCCTCCAGATCCTAAAACTCCCTGTGATTTTTGATCCTTGGGTGATTTCCTTGTGTAATTTTGTCTTGCTCACAGGCCATAGCATAGTCTTATAAATCAGAGGTGAAATTATTCAACTTGCATTAAATACAGACCAAACATCACAGTGTTAGCCTGAAACAGATAATTAAGAAGAAGCGCTCCATCTACTCTCAGTATAAATCTAGAGTGATAATCAAAATAGATAATCACAGCAGAACTGAAGCGCCTTTGTGCAGAACACCAGCTGGTGCGATGCCAAGGAATTACTTCACGGTAGCAGCAGGACTTGGCATTGTGTTTCTGCCATTCTTCAGAGTTCGTAAAACGTGGAATTTGTGGCTCTATCAAGAAATAGTTTCAGAGAGGAGCTAGGGAATATGGTACCAGATAATGCATTCTGTGCTACATCTATACGGTGTCTTGCAGGGTCTGTAGAAAAATAAGGGTCGTTCTCTATTAGCTGCGAGAGAATTTTTTTATTTTATTTATTTTTTTTTAAGTTCTACATAATTTTATTGATTTAATTCTTGCTACCATCCAAAGAGATTAGCTCTATATATTACTTTTAGAAGAACTAGAAATTAGGGATTAATCTCCAGGCACCTTCCTCTCTAATTACATCCAAGCAGCATCTTCCATTCCACATTTCCTCCTGAATAGGCCTGTATCTGTCTCTTTGGAGTGTTCGGTGGTTTGTTCTTCCTCTTTTGCACTCTCTGAGATATTCTTGTTCTTTAGCAGTTGTTGTTCATCACAAGCATGAAGCTACTGCCTTGATACCCAAAGCATTAGATCAATAAATTGCAAATAATTTTACTTCTGGTGTGTATAAAAATGTTTGCTGCCCGATTTGTGTCTGAAACCAGTGTGCGTCATGTTTAGACTGCTCTGTTGTATTTACAATGAAACAACAATAAAACACAGGCCAAATAATTAAGGTTGCATTTTCCACAGGTGTCAGTTGACCAAAAAAAAAAAAAAAAAAAGCCAATGGTGCCATGCGGAGCAATTGCAGTGTTTGCTTTGCTCAGCAAATGTGATTTCCTAGCCAGTCATGGTCCGTGAGAGAGCCCACATGTTCATTACACAAAGTGGAAGAAGCCTGAGACTCTCAGTTTACATTATCACTTTGTAACTGCAGTTTTCTCTCAGTCTCTAGCAAATGGCTACAGTTCCTTAAGGGACTGGTTCATTTACCTCTGCCTATCAATACACCCCAAATCCGCTTGTTCTCGACAGGCACGCGCCCCTTTGCCTCAGGGGCCCATATTGCTTGAGGGAAGTGTCACAGTCTGTCAACATTGATCTTTTTTTTTCATCTGTGGGCTGTGAGGACAAGCAGCTGCCCAGTGTATGCCTAGGCCAACACACACAGGGCTGTTGACCCCTCTCTGTTCGCAGTGATACCTCTCCATCTCCAGTCTCCGCGAGGCCTCGAGTGGATTTCCATACCTGCTTACAAGGTACCACAGGGGGATAGGCAGGATCCCTTCATGCCTCTGGCTCGCTACAGGCATTGGGGGCTTTCCCTCTTGGGCCTGTTTTGCTCTTGGAAGCCATCAAAGGGCATCCACAGTGAGTGCTTGCTCTCGGGACCCAATGCCATCAATTCGGGACATGTTGGTAGGGTTCAATATCGATAGCTCTATGGACCTGAGGATTTTCAGGCAAATAAGTGAGCTTTCTGAAAAAGTTGCTTTGCAAAGACTTTTCTGACTTCCCACTTTATCATCTTAAGTGTCTGTTACAATATTTTACTTGTTGATGTGAACAATTTCCCAGCAAAGTGATCATAATAACGATGGTGATCTTTGTGTTTTATCTTGCACCAGAATAGCAAAAAGGCACTCTGCAAGGAAGATTAGTTATGTTTAAAAAAATTACAAGAGAGGGACAATTTTGATGGTACCTCAAGAAGGAGTGGCCAAAAATAGGAGAAATGGGAGCAGAAGATTGACTCCCCATTTATCATCTTAAGTGTCTGTTACAATATTTTACTTGTTGATGAACAATTTCCCAGCAAAGTGATCATAATAACGATGGTGATCTTTGTGTTTTATCTTGCACCAGAATAGCAAAAAGGCACTCTGCAAGGAAGATTAGTTATGTTTAAAAAAATTACAAGAGAGGGACAATTTTGATGGTACCTCAAGAAGGAGTGGCCAAAAATAGGAGAAATGGGAGCAGAAGATCCTATTTAGGAGCTGATCGTAACTTGTGAATTGCCCCTTGCCTATTCCTTTACATTATCAGAACAAATACACTGAAAGAGAAGCTGACATGCTAAGACTAGAGAAATAGAGTGGAAAATAGCTCAGAACAGGCCTGTGTTGATGGAAAACCAGGTGTGCATGTGCTTTGCAGATGCTTTTTAAGCATGAGAGCTTCTGCCAAAGGCCTAAATCAAATGAAAAGCAAAATATGTCCTTCTATTGCATAACATTTCAGGTACACTGTGTTCAGCCACCTGACTTATGTGAATTAACAGACACTTGCAAATTTGTATTTGAAGAACAGAGCAAACGAATTGGGGTTGGTCTTCATTTTCCTTCCATAATCAAAAAACAAACACATGGGGAGACTTTTTTGGCTTTCTTCATAGGAAAGGTTTTAATTCTCTTTGTTTTCTTAAATTGTTAATGTTAAGTCTTGATTGTTTTTTGCTGATGAGCTAAGGGAGAAAATGACACAATCATCCTCATCTTTTTATGCTGTTTCTATTGTTTATTTGGCCTTCTGTAAATCTAGAATTTACGTGTGCTCTGGACTGTTTATACCAAAATTTTTTAGGATGCTGATTGTAATATGGTAGTTTTACACAATCTCAGTGTACCCAGCTACCTTGCTTGTTTATGTGTTCTCCATATTCCACAGATTTTTGCCACCTTGAAAAAACTAACTTCTATTTGAGGGTCAGTTTCTCTCTGCATATTTTTAGACTGCAATTGCTGCTTTCAGCTAAAAAGACTCACTTTTTAGCCTCCTTTTATGGTATAAGAAAAGCATTCCAGGTATAAATGTGTGCAAAGCATCATTTTTTTTTTTTTTTTCTGTAGCACATACTGGTCAGAGTGGCAAAAAGGGAAGGTTGACTCATGGAATTCTTAATCTTTCTTTTATTCATGGTTTGACCTTGCTGCTATTCTGCAGTCATTATTTCTATTATAACCTAGACTAGCTGTGATTTATCTTAGTGGAAGTTACCCATTTTAAAGTCCAATAACAAACCTTACAAAGGCAAATTAGCATTGAGAGTACTCTTCCGTATGTTTCTAGGATCTGAAAACATTGTCAGACAAGTAACATAAAAGAACTTTCCTGCTATGTTTTCTCTCCATTATTTATATCTTTTGGGTATCTGCCCAGCACTGCAGTGCATACCTTAAAATAAAACCCAGAAGACAGGGTACTGCATTATCTTCGTCTCTCTTCGCACCAATTGTTGGGTCATAAAGAGCTGTACACGATGGATGGTGCTTCTGCAAGTATGATCTGTCCAAAGGACAGGGCTTGGTGTTTCAAGATGCAGCTGCATCTTCATGGAAGCCCTACTGAGCCCATTTTGTATTGCCTTGGTTATGCCATCAATGGGACTCATCTGTAGATGCTGTGGCGCTTTTAAGTTTTGCAGCACCTAGATACCTAGTTTCAAAGAAATTTTGCTCCTAAAAGCCTTCCCCCTCAACCTGACCTCCCTGTAAGCGGCACAAGGGTAGGAACTATCTGGGCACGCACCAACTAAGACCCGTCTAGCGTGCAAGGCCGAGCCAGTCGTCTTCCCCAGCATAAAGAGGGGTCAGGCCCCAGAGCCCACCAAGCTTTCCTGCAAGGCAGCAGGCTGCACTGCAGAGCCTCCTCTTGGGCAGCGACACCTCTCAAAGTTACGCCATGAGGTTTGAGAGATTCCTTGCACGCAGCAGGTGCTCAGTAAGTGATTAATGGCACGCTAAAACTTTGCAAAGCATCAGGAGCCTTTGCTAAGTTCTAGCTCTGATTGATTGTGCCCATAAATCCTTTAGACATAAACCATTGACCAAGTCTGGGGCTAGGACTGGATTCAGCTGCACCCAGGCTCCACTCAGGGGGAGTTTGGAAGCTTAGGGGGTCTATTCTGGATGTTGAACCTCAACGGGAGGGTCTCCCTGACCCTCTCCTCACACAGTAAATAGCTGTGTGAACCTTGCCATTGAACCTCATAAAATCATTGTCTGTTTATGATTGAACTTAGTTGAGTCACTATCTGACCTCAATAAGAGATATTGCTGATCCTCTCATAAGAGAAGTGCATCACCCCTCACTCATCCACAAGAACAAGCAAAAGGATTTTTGCTGTAAGATACATTTTTCTGGCAGGAAACGGATTTTGAAAACAGCTTTTATAACTTGAAAAAAATCTCCATTTATGATGTTTTAATTTAAGGAACCAGCAAGTCTGAGTTTCTAACTGTATGTGAGCACATTTTACATTGGTTTCCTTAGTAAGCACCAAATTTTATTTATCTTTCTTTGCTTTGATTTGCTCTTTAGGACAGGAGGTGCTAAGCTTGTTCTGTGATAATATACCCCCTGAACTGCTGTGTAAGAATATTAATGATTCTGGAAGTTCTCTTTCTGCACTATGAATTTTCTTGAACCTACTTGTTTGATATGATACTTCCCTTTTGTAAATACTCTATCTCCATCAGATTCATTCTTTTTCTTCGGACGCATTGTCTTTGTCTTAAAATATTTTCCAATGTGATAAAAGACACTAGAGTTTTTTCATCATCAAAGATAAGTTTGGTTAAAATCTTATCCTCTTCAGAACTGTTGTACAGTTCTCTCACACTGTATTTATTCTACGTATTTGCACAGAAATTTTGCTCAAGTATCAGCTTCTAGGGTTCTCTTTCTGCGCCTGGTGTTGAGATGTGTGTGTCTTACATGTGTTAGAGGGTATTTGGGAACAGTCTGTGACCTGTGATGTTTAGCAGTTTGTGATGTAAACATTCATTGAGACCATTTAATAGTCTTATAATGATGGACAAAACGCAGAAGATTTTTTGCACGGTGATTTCAGCAATGCGTAGTGAGGAAGTTAGTGCTCATCAATGGCTTGCTTTTAAACACTAGTGTGTCATTTGAAATCCAAGACCTATCTTTCACTTCTTACGTTTCTTTCATGCGTATATAAGGCAAAGAAGTATATTTTTTCGGGTGCAGATACATGTCAGATGTAAGTGTTCTAAAGGTAAAAGTATTAGATATGGTTTTGTGTGTTTTGCACCAATTTCCTAACAGCAGGCTGGTGGACATCTGTGTGGGGGGCTTGCGTGTAGCACAGGAATAACTTTGAGGTTAACTTGTCTTCATGAAGGAAAAGAACTAAGGTTTGGGCATTGTTATTTAGTTGCAAGGTGGTATTTCAGTGATTTTTCTGCTGCTAACTGGAAAAAAAAAATGACTTGTGTTCATCAGATAGGTGCTATCCAGGCCTTTGTATATGAATAGAATGAACTAAATTCGGGAAAATCTCCTGAAGTCATAGGAAGCTGTCCCAGTGCATGCGACTGGAGTGACACTTGGATAGAAATGGCTGATTTGGCTACAACCCAACACTGAGTATTTCTCTGTGTCTTTCCTAAAGAACACGACATATACTCTAACAGTTAGGCACTTACTTACAGTCTCAGATCAATGTGACATCCCTGCAGGTGTACCGCATCTCCTGCTTTATTTGTTTTCAGTTCTGTGAAGTTCTGTTAGTGCTAAAACTGATCTACATTCTCTCAAATACGAAGAAATGAATTTTAAAACTTAAATATTCAGTTTAGTTAGTTAGTGTAAAAATTGCCTGTGGGAATAAGTGAATAGGCTGTAAAAATCTCCCATTAAAGATAATTTTGGGGGAAAGGAATAAAAAGTTACAGAAAACATCAGGACTTTTTAAAAGCTGTTATGATTCTAATATTTGCTCCTCAAAAATTTTAGGCATAATTTGCGTAAAAATAAACAGTAGTAGTAAAATGCAAACTATTAAACCGGCAACTGAGGAATTTAATCAGTTATGATAAAAATGAGCTACGTGGCACAAATTAATCTACACTGATTCCTCGGGGAGCTGTGTGAAGTGCCACTGCAGTTATTGCAGTGCACCCAAGTGAGGCATCTCTGATACGTGGCTTCCGAAGCAAAATACACCAAGGGCTTCATCTGATTCAAGCCAATGAGAATCTTTCCATATGAATCATATAAAATCATGCCTGATCTGTAATAAATGCCTAGTTGACATGTTTTCTCATTTTACCAGAAAGCCCTTTCCAGGCAATGCCATGCCAGGAAAGCAGCCTCTGTAGGACACTGATTAGAGCCGAAGGGATTATGCACAGATTCAACTGCAGTCAAATGCACTAAGACAGAATTTGGACTAAATCACTGTGGTAAACAAGGAGGGAAGAAAAGCTTCATGTGCAGAACTCCTATGCAGGAATATCAGCTGCTGAACATCCCAAATCTCTCCACAGCCTTTTCTTCGTGGTTAGGACCATTTATTTTTGAGATTCCTTTATTTTAATGTATCATTGCCACTAACACACATCATTAAAACATAAGCATAGTCAAAGCTGAGCAAAAAAAATAAATTTTTTGCCCTTAGCTGCTTCTACACACTTTCCCTGCATCCTCAATATTACAAGGATTATGTATAATAGATGCTGAGGGATTGAACTAATATTGAATTCTGTCAAATAGTAGAGGTGTTATTGAAAATGAAAGGCAGTGTATGCTGCCAGACTGGACTAAGAAATAAGGCATGAGGCTTTTCCTATAGAGTATTTTTCTCCTGTATCATAGTTGGAGGACATAGACAGCAAAGCACTAAGAGGGCTGGCAACATGAATTTTAGAAATGTATGGAGACAGAACTTCTTTTAGTAGATTTGCAAATTTTGAAGTCTGTCTACAGTAGAAAGTGGAACAAAATGCCTGCATTTCAAAACAGGCCATGAAGGAAAAGTTTAAAAATTTAAAGATAAAAGTGTTTTGCTTTTACAGTTCTATGTATTTCAACGTGTTCTTGCACAACGTTTTGATTTCAGCAGACCTACATACTCCAATAAAACATGCTTCCAAGGCTGTTTTTAAACAAGCTTGAGTTGAACTTTCCTGTTCGGATGGTTTAGCCCAGCCCTTTGACGTTACGCATTTTCCCTTTGTGTATCTTTAAATAGGAAAGAACAGTGTTTCACATATATCACAACATTTTCCTGTTACCGACTCGGGCCAGGTGTCTCCATAAGAAGATCAAAGTCAAGTTTCAATTGTGGAGGTCTGGCAAAGTCGCATAGCTCAGTTTTCATATTTCTGGAGAGGTCAAAACCTGCCTGATGGAGGGCCTTATCCACCAGGGGGAGGCTGGCCCTCTCACTGTGCAAAACCAAATTGCAGTGAGGAAATTGCAATGGTCTTGGGAGACAGGCTTAGAAGTCTGACATCTTTATCTCCATTTCTTTATAAAACTCCAGGCAAGTTCTGGTCAGTCTGTGTGAGATTCCACCCCAAGGCACCTAGAAGCAGAGGGGATGATTTGGCTCTCAGCCTTTCCTTTCTCTGATTCTTGCACAGAGCAGTGTGTGTCTTTGGCTCTTGTCTTTGTTCCCCCTAGACCAGGCATCAGCCAGCTGGAAGCACAAGTAGAAACTATAACTCAACTAACAAAATCTCTGTGTTATTAAACAGCTGTCTAAATACCACATAAGAGCTATTGAGAAAAAAAAAATCTTTATCTCCAGTTATAGAGACATTTCTCGGGCACGTTTATAACCTCATATTTTTGTTTAAGAATATATTTCTTTAAAAATAATACCTAATTCTTCATTCCTGAGAAGAATTTGGATTGACTGTGTTGCATGTAAACGAGAAGTGATTTGGAGTCATTATCTGGCGTGTGATAGTTTCTTTGGTAGATATTGGCACAAAAGTCACAAGTCTTATTTAAAGAGCATTTTGTACCACCACATGATGTTATTCATCCTTTAAAATGATGCAAGAAATTCCTTCTTTATATGAAAGGGAACTTATCCAAGGAATATACATCCAAAGAAAGACTAGAATACTTTCTGAAAATTCCCTTGTACATCTCAACGTCAGGGGAGCTTTGGCTTTCGTAACACCTGCCTCAGATGCTCCAGGCAATGTTCATAAATTCTTCCTTTGTAGCTTGTCCCTCTCCTGTCTCTCCTCCTATATATTGCCCTTTTGCATTGGAGTTGGATCATGAGTCCTCTGCTTAGCCAACCCAGTTTCCTAGTATGTCTAATCGTTTTCCTGTGGATCATGATGAATCATTCTTGCACTTGGCAGATGCTGTCCGTAAAGACCAGACAGTGTTCCTGAACTCCTTTGCCCCTCAGACCCAACTCCTGTAGGGTGAGTCCCCATCTAACCTCTGCGTGAATAAACTGAAGTTTGCTGGCCAGAAGTCCAGGGTCTGTACTCTGCTCTTTGCCTTCTTTCTTCTCTTCAGGATCTTGAGCTCCACTAAGTTGTGGTGACTCTAGGCCAGACAACCATCAGCTATCATCTGCCCAACCTCCTATGTGTCATTGTTAGTGAGTAACATCCACCTGTGCATCCTCCCCGGGTATCCCATGTAGTATCAATATCAAAAGTGTTCATGGCACCTTCTGGAAGTTTTCTTGACTGACTTTGTTCTGCCATTTTGTCCTTCCAGCAGATCACAGGGAGGTTAAAGTCCCCCATAGGAACCAGAGCTCGCCTTATGGAGAATTCCTTGATTTTTCCTCCCTCACTCTGATCAGGTCCTCTAATAATCCCCCACCACAGTAGTATCCCCACTGGCCTGATCGTGTCCCACAAAGCTCTTAACCAGATTTCTACCCTTGCCATAGAAGAGCTCCACAGGCATTAGCCACTGCTAATTGATATCAAGCTCTGAACCTCTTTTGAGTGAAGGGCAAAATATCACAGAACAGTTTGCAGAGTGGATGTATTATTCTATTTTTTGTGTGTGCTTTTTAACAAAAAGAGTTAAAGTTTTGCATTTGACCTCAGTACCACCTTTTATTAGAAGAATAGTCCCTCACATTTTATAGAGAGTTTTAACGAGTAGGAATGCCATAATACAGGAAGGTTGCCTCCTTCCTATTTTTTATGCCTACACTGTAAATTCCTTCTTATTTCTCATTTGTTTAAAAATTCTCATTTTTTTGGAGACAAAAGAAAAGGACAGATGGATTTCACTAAAAAAGAACAAGAGGTCAGGCTCTTGTCACAGCTTGTCTCTATGAAGCATAACATTCCAGCCTTCACTTCTACAGTTCTTTCTAAAAAAGATGGTGATGAAGTGATGAAGTTTTACCAAAATAGAAGTGAAGAAAACTCATACATGAACAGATTGGTTAATTGTATTTAGATCATGCTATCAGATGAGGTTGATGCTAAGTAAGTCAGAGAAAGTCCTAGCCAGATAAATTGTGTTTAGCTTTTCATTTGTGTAGTTATCAGTAAGAAGGGAAAGTTAAAGGAAGGAATGTGAATTTCCAGAAGACAGAATATGTTGAGCTGTTACCCATGAGTTTTGCCTCGCAGTGTTCTTTGTCCCGGAAGTTGCTGAATCATTTAGACATTTAAAGCTGAATCCTTTTGATTTTAACAAAAGAATACATTGACCGTTAATTCTAATTGATGTTATCAGGTGCATAGACCACATAACAGATCCCAGAGTCATTAGGGGAAGGGAACACGGTGAAGTGTCTGCAGGACACCGCACACACCGTAGCAGCATCACAGCAGCAGCTGCCCAGCAGTGGGTGCTTCAGGTACCTCAGGCTTTTTTCTGTCTAGAACACCACGTCCTATGATGCGAAGGAAATTGCTACCCTTTCTACTGTATAGTGAAATATAATCTTCCCTTGCCCTCCTTTCAGTTGCTAGGGAAGTTGCCTGTTCTAAGCTAACGTTACTGCATCTGGCTTGTAAAATGCCTGGGAACAGCATAGCAAAGGATTCAGCATACTGCTGAATATTGAAGGATGTGCTTCACCTTTGTGGCTATTTAGAAGACAAACAAAAATTACCCCCTCCCCACCCCATACACACTTCCCCGATAAAAATGGAGGGACTGACAGAAGTGTGTAGTGTTGTAACATGTGGGAACCACTGAAATTAGCTGCACAGCTCAGGAAAAGTGGAGCTCTACTGCAAAATCTTTTTAAAGCTTAAAAGAAAACATAGCATGTATTTTTAGCAGTTTTAAGCAATTTTTTGCAAGGACTGCTTTTCTCTGCTTCACTGCTCTATGTGTGTTTTTGTGTAGTGTTTTTGCTTTGGTGTTTGACAGAAGTAGAAACCAGCAGCTTCTGTGTTAGTCTAAATAATATAGTTCTGTGAACTGCTGTCTTTTGCACACACTGAGAATCTGGTCCATTTTTTGAAGCTATATATGGGCATATTAAAGTGACTAATCTTTAAAAAATGCTCTGTTCAACCATTGCCCACCCTTCCGCTTCTTGGCTGCAGATCTGCACTTCTGAGCCTTGTTTTCAGGCACGTTTTGGAATAATAAATAAACTGAATGTGCAAATCTGTTCTATCTGCCTGACCTACTGCAGCTGCAAAGATTTCCCTTACTGCTCCATCCCTTCCCTTTTTGTGCAATGATTTAATTGCGTTAAAAATAAAAAAAAGTATCCCTTTGCTATCCTGTTTCCAGCTGCAAATTCCCAACATTATATTTAGTGTTTTCACCATATGTTTAAAATAAAGACTCATACTTTTCCACCCCTTTCCAGAACAGATCACCCCATTTCAACCAGTAAGAATGAGGAGAGGGATTTGCTAAATATCTCAAGACAAGGAGGGAAAGGGAGGCTTGCACAAAGATTCTGCTGTTTCTTCTCTCAAGCAGTACTTGCTCATTGCAGCTGAGCATATTAGGAGGTTACTCCCATAGGGCTATGCTTTCAACGGCGTCAGAATTTACTTTATACTAGCCCTTTTCCTTCCCATGTGTGCGTGCACGAAGGCGAATATTTTATCTCTTGAATCTTGCAATATAGATGTTAGTAACTTATCTGGACAAATAGGAGGAGGACATTTCTGGCATGCAGTGCTTTTCCATGTTAAAAAAGTGAAAAATCACAGTATTTACTTACATTTTCCCTCTCCCTCTCACCATAGGAACGCTACTCAGTGAACTGGAAACTAAAAATCAGGTTTTTGGAGGGACTGAGAAACCTCAGGAGTAGCTGATGTCACTTGGAGATGGGGTTAATAGCTGCCTTTTAAATGAAGGCACCTATATTTGGAATGGCCAAACTCCTGAGGCTGCTAAAACCGTCCTCTGAGTTCCATCAAGCTCCATTTTCCTGCTCCTAGGGAGCTGTAAGATGAGGGGAATGCAAGAGATTGCAGTAGGAGATGACTGCAGCCCCTTTCTTCTGCAAAATGGCACCAGGTTGTCCAGGGTGGTTTTAGCTAGATCACAAGTTTCCCATGGGATGTTTGACTGCCGCAGTCCCTTTGGCTCCCTTGCTGCCGTAGCTGGGGCACGCTGGCTGCATCCCTTCAGCTCAGTACCTCATGCCGAAGGTGTGTTTTGCACCGCTGCCGTGGCTCAAAAGCCAAACCCTGGCTGCTGGCACGTGCAGCTCCCCCGTGGTGGTCTCTGGGGTACCAGTTTCCCAGTGAGCAGCACAAGTGCTGCCCACAAGCATCGCCACAGACCCTTCAGGCTTTTGGGCAGTGTGTAGTAGAGCCAGCCATAAGGGAGCTGAGGGTGAAGGGGGTTCAGCTTCTTTATCTCCAAGTGTGTGCCTTACCCCTGTCAGAGTCTCTGATCCATTGCATTTGCTGCCCTCCTTACCTTCGCATTTGCATTTCTGGATGAGTTCCGGTCCAAGTTATTCTGAAGGACGTGGATTATATCTGAGAAATGATTCTGCAGCAGCTAAGGTTTGAGAAGTGATTTCTCAGTGTTAGCATGTCACAGCCCTCCTTCATATTCCCCATGGCTTTTCAACATATTAGCTCAGAAATGGTAACCTAGAATGTCCCTTTCAGAGAGCTTAAATGATAGAGCTCTCCTAGAAGACTGGACATCCTGTGCTTCAACAGGAGTAAAAATAATAAACCTAATGTTTTTGTAGCCTTAGATTAAATGAAAAGAAATGGTTTTCTCATTGCATCTTTATAAAGAAACATCTTCCTCTGGTTCCAACATTTGTTGCCTACAAAATCTAACCATAATGAGCCTGGTCACGTATCAAGCAGAGATGCTGCGTTGTTGTCAAGAGCCACCACGTGCAGTACTTGTTGTCTCTGCATTTCTTGCTGTCTTGGCATAAGTGTGCAAGCTCTGCCTGTGGCCTTTCGTGTTATACCTGGCGTGATGGAAGAGGTCCATGCTGGAACCTGTAACTCCGGAGAAGAACCAGCCATTACTTAAAGACTAGTCATAGCTTGACCCAGCATCACGTCTGTGATCTGCAGAGATGTTTCATGGTGAACAAAAGAGCTGGCTCCCCAAGGTGTTGTGGGAGAGGGCCACACAGCTTGGAAACACCTTTCCTGTCTTTGGGCTGCAGCTGGCCGTGGTTATCAACGTTCAGACCGGCACAGCACAAGGTAGCTTTTATTCCTAGCCCATAGGCAGTGAAGAACAGAGTTTATCTGAGATTCTGGGAGTAGTTTTAAAAGTTGAAATTTGAAATATTTTTATGGCAATATTGCAAGTCACTCACTACCAGGGTCTATTTGAAGCTGTTTTTCAAGAGCTTATCAAAGGCACCTAGCGAGAGGAACAGGCTTTCTTTATGTGCAGTTATTATAAAGAAATAACGAACTTATCAGCAGGACACCAGCATATTTATTTCATAGCAAGTATTCTCTGAAAAAGCTAATCTGTACATGCTGTACCATGGTAAAGAGATATAGTTAATTTACAATACAATCATATCCTTCTGCAGAGCTAAAAGATATATGTTGTGGAAATGTAAGTAATATTGCCTTGGCTTTGTGAAATGAGGACTTAAAATCATTTTAAAGCGCAAGAAAAGATTGTCGGACCCTTTAATTTTTCCAGGTCTTTTTAATTATTTCACTATGTAGATTGGACCAACAATAATAAATTAGTGTCTTATAGAATACTAACATACATGAAAATTATGGTAGAAGATACTGTTTATTTTAAGTGAAAATCCACTTTATGTCACTCTAATCTTCCTCAAATTACAAAAGACGAAATTCAGCATTAAAGTTGGAGATTTTAATAAGGCTGAATTAGATTAGGATTCAAATACAGGAGAATGGCAGATGGATTGTATGAGTGGCCAGTTAGTCTTTCTTGGCTGAAAGAAATGGGTAAATGATGTTCTTATAAAAAGATTTTTTTCCATTGTTTTTATATTGTATATTCCCTTTGCAACTGTAATAACTAAAACTTCTCTTCCAAAACACTGATGTGAATTGCTTAGGATAACCATGTGTGGGTGAAGGAAAGGTTATAGTTTCAATCACTTACCTTGGCCCTCTTGGGAATTTAGTGCACTGGTTGGTTAACAGAAAATAAACTGTCAAATAAGACTCACACAAATGTTTCTGATTTTGGAGTTCAAAGCCTCTGTTGAATTGTTGGGGCAACTGCAGGTTATTAGCTGAGGTGGAATCTGATACCAGTGGATACAGTGAAACCCCATAGGCCCCTTCTGAGCTCAGTAGAGTCACAGTAGTATAAACAGGAATAGAATTTCACCAAGTATGATATTTATCTGGAGAAGAGTGTTATTCTTCATCTCCTGTTCAACAGGAGACATAAATTTCAGCCTACAGCTCTGTAAAGAAGTGAAAAATCTGCATCAACTGAAAATTTGGCCCAAAGTCTGTGAAAGAGGTCCAAAGGTATCCTACACCGCTGTGAAACCCCAACTGTGTTACACAGTGAGGCGGATTGTCTAAATCAGTCAACTGCTCTCAAAGAGTTAACCAGCCACATTTGATGCTGGTGTAATGCTATATTCTTATCTATGTAATCCAAAGACCATTTTTTATTTTTAAAGTAATATAACTGCAAGATGTGGTAAAAATAAGATAACGCTGCCTTCTGCTTTCCATAAGTCCAACAAAAATATTAGCAGTCTGAAATAAAACACCTCACCTCTGACTGATATGTCTTTGTGAAAAAAATGCAGGAACTTTATAAAGTCTGGTCATTGTCATAACAAACTCTGGGCAGTAATAAAGTTCCTCATTATTAGGCATGCACTTGCCAAAAATAACATTAAATAAAGAACTGGTTGACAAGAACACGATTTTCTTTCCCTTAGTGCTATTTTTTTTTTACTTCCTTAAAGCATTTTATTGAGGTAGGTGATGGATCCCATTGATTTTGGCATGCCCAGGATTATACTTTGTTGATAAGATGTGACGAAGCTCGAGTCTTTCATCCCCACGGCTATGGGAGCGCTGCCCCAGCTAGAACAGCCTTATAATAGGAAGGGCCTTGCTCCATAAGTGACCCTGGTGAAATAACTGACACTATCCCAGAGCAAAGCACAGCTGATCATGCAAAAGCATGGTATAACAGACCATTAATCTTGCTCACGGTAATAGTGCTGGGTTGTTAAAGGTCAGTGGAATGATGACCTCTTACTACTACAGAGATCTTCCTGTGTTCTGTGAAGTTTTTAATCTTTTTTTATAGAGCTGTCCTCTTAAGCTACGGAATAAAAGTATTTCTTGCATTTCAGTAGAAGCAGAATAGAAGTTATATCATGAAAAAGAGCACAAATAGTAAATTCTGAGTCTCTAGGGGGAAGATTGACAAGTGTGAAGGTATATATTAGTCACGTGGAATAGTTTGAAACTCAGAATTCTACTAGCACCCAAACTTTCTCTCAGTGTATTTACTTACTCTTTATTTAAACGATTAGAGAATCATAATTCACTTCATCTCTTTTGCCACAAATCCATCTAAAACAGTACTTTCCAGCATGCACAGTTAGTGAAAAGATTTAGGTTATTTGAAAGTAGGACAGGAGAGTTTCAAAGCCAAGGAGACTTCCCAAGAAAGTAGCAGCTTTTCGACTCCTGCCAGAGACTTCATCCATCAATAGTGTCAAAGTGAATATAATAATGCATCTTTCCATTAAAGTTCTGCAGAAGAGAGATAAGCCAAGGGAACAATAACTGTGTCATGGAGGGCTCCTATATTTTTTTTATTACTCAGCCACAGGACTGGTTGAAAGGCTGGACTGCTTTTTGCTTGTGATACAGGTAGGTCAAGAGCTTTCAATCAGAGCTGTCAGTAAGGGTGAAACAGTCACCTGTTGTATAGAATAAATAGCAAAGAAAAGAGAGTGCTTCTCCTCAGTAGGATCATAATAGCACTTCTTTCTGACAACAAATTTTTAAAAAATATAAAAATTCCTGTTCTTCTCTTACTTCACTGTGTCTGCAGTAATGGTCAAGTGCAGTTCTGGACCTCTGCAGCCTGAGGCTTAAATGGAAATACGTGGCTCACGTAGGGAAGTGGATGAGAGATAACTGCAGTGACCCCGTCTTCTCTTTCCTGAGAACTGCAGATCACCAGCGTTTCTGCTCCCGCGCGGACCGGCGGGTCATTCCGCCCACTGAGCAGCCTGTGTGTGGAAAGGCATCTGTTTTATGCAGCCTTTGTGGTCATATAAACAAGTGTCTGCCTGGAATGCTTTTCCTCATTCATTACCAACAAAGATGAGAAGTGGTTTCTTCATTCCATAAAGACTAACTCTTATTTATGAAGGAATTAGCACAGTGACATGTAAATTAAATCCATCATTTTGGAATTGGGATATGAAGTAGATGCTTGGAGCAGAGCCTTTTCAAGAGCTTTTGGCTGCTGAACTTTTGGCAAAGTTTGGGCACTTGCTGTAGTGAGTCCTTGCACATGATGCTCACATGAACAGATCTGCACAGGCGCTGATGGGGAGCAGCAGAGCAGCAGCGCGGGAGTCCTCAGGGCTGCTGCTCAGCTCCTCCTGCAGCCCTCAGGGAGAAACTAGCGACACTAACGTTTCTTTAAAAGCACTTTCATGCTATCTCTTGTAAATTGAAGGGTCAAAAGTTGAACTACAGCAAGACATAGCGATATATGTCTAATAAGTTACTAGCTAGGTGACTAGAATAAAAAATTGAAAAGAATTTGAAAGAATTACTAAACAGAAGTAAAAAGAAAAGCACTCACTTACTATGAGGATCTCAGAACAGTTTTGAGGATGTGAAGTACTGGATGGAGATAATGTGCATTTCCTAAATCTGATTGAGTCCATTATTACACATTTGCATTACTGCCTTGTAAGGGCTGTAGCTATAGGTCAGTATTACACACTGTACAGACCAAAATTGTGTATGAAGAACTGGTAAGACTGAACTGACTATTCTGGGGAGCACTTTGACACAGGTATATTAGAAGTTCCTCTATCACAAAGTATCTAAATAAATGTGAACAGCATTACCACTTACTGCTGTTTACTTGCTTTATTCTTCTACCGGTCTTAGTAAATCGGATAATTCTGGGAGCTCAGCATGACTAGATATTTGTTCATAATTGGAATTTTCATTTGAACTCTTTATCTTATTGTAGATTCTTTTGCTACCATTTTCCTAAGAGCTTGTCAAGTGAAATTTATCAGCAGCTTTCTAAAAGGCTAAGTGAGGTATGTGATGTGTACTGTAATTTCTGTACTTTCTTAAATGCAATCGGGAAGATTAGTTTAACAGCATCTTCCTGTGCTGAAGCTGTGTTGTTTAGAGGATGACTGTACATGCACTTTATCTTGCCTCATCCCTCAAGAGGTTATTATTTTCAGTATTATAAATATCAGGATAATGACTCAGAGGTCTATTAGGTTTTCTTAAAAGTTCTAAAGCACAGTATGATAGGAGGCTTCTTTGGACCGAACACTTCACTGATCTTTTTTTAATATAGCAAATGCATCACGGAAGCACTGTAGACTGTAGCTGATGAAAATCGCGAGATCTAAACTTACACAGAGATCTTGATCTTTCTCCCTATGGACTGCAAAATTACATGCTCAGAGAACTACTCATGATAGAGGAAACAGGCAAGCATCTTAATTGTTCCTCTGTTCTAGTTCGTTTTCCAGAATAGTCACTGATTTCTCACTCTAATACATCTCTTTCAGCTGTTTTTGAGATTACCCAGTATCTGAATTCAAAGGATCTTTGTGTAGAAGCACAGGACTAGTTTCTGCAGTGGGAGGATTTGAGGGCAGATTCATGAAAGGACCTGTGCCGTGGAGGTCTGGCCAGTTTTCACTTTCAAAATACAGCACTTCAACTTCTGCTTTCCTGCTATGCTGTCCTGAAAGCACATGAATGCTTGATATTTTTGACACTAAAATTCCACTGCACAGTAGGCCTGTAAATGGTTCAGTCTTAACAGAGCAAAAGGTCAGAGCTCCATGGTGGACTGCCTGTTTTGCCTGAATGATTCAATGAAGTAGGTGCAGGCTGCATAAGTCTTTAAGTATATTCTAGCATACTGGAAGGACCAACATCCAAGTCACTCCCATAGCAAGTGAAATCCCTGACTGTTATTCCGCAGAGTCTCTACAGTTTTACTCAAAATGGAATAACTTCAACAGAAACCTACTGACAAGTTCATAACCAGGTTGAGAGATGTGTTAAAGAATTTTTCATGAAATTCAGATGACGTGTCCCGTGTTTGAGTAAATGCCCTAACTACTAAGAGATTAAAAGTTACCTCTTCTTCTACCTTAAAAAGAAAGGGCAAGTCCTTTGCTATTTTGGGGAGAAAAAAGCCCCAATTTACCTCAGAAGATCTTTCGAGACTATGAAACTCGAATGGAAAGAGAAGTTAGCCCGCCATAAGTTTCTGCCTTGTTAGGTGTCTTGTTAGGTTGTGCACTGCCAGCTGTAAGGCCCTCACCACCATATACCAAATAGGAGGAAATACAAGTGCTCTGTTCAGGACTCTGGATTTGATCCTGACTTTGCCTAAAATTCAAGTGTTGCAACAATGAGACTTGTTTTATCAAAATCCCTGATGTTCCTCATTGTATTTTGAAATGCTTTATCAAAAAGACCCAAACATAAATGATGTTTTGGATCTCCTATCAGAGGAAGTGTGTAGTTTTCTGAAAATACTAAGGGTAGTGTTTGGTTTTCTGAAAGCACTGAGATCTTTCTTCCTTTTATGGCATAAATAAAATCTATGACAAACTTCTTTTGCAAAGGTTGGCATCTCTTTCATAAAAGTGTTCTTTTGCCTGTGTGTTTTTTGACTGAGAGACCAAATTGGATTTGGGAGGAAAGAGCTTGCTCAGAAAGCCAGTGGAAAACAAGAACTTCTGGCTCCCCAATGAGAGGTTCTGCAGTGGGCACTGTTTTTAAGGTTTGTCCTCTAAAACTGTCTCCAAGCAAGAAGAAGCAGACCCAGATAAAACGACCCAGAGAAAATAAGTGGGAAAAAAAGCATATGTGGTATTTCAGTGAAAGGGAATGACCTCTATATTAAAAGTAGTAAATCTAAAAGGATTTACCTGCCAAAAATGTTTAGTGAATCCCAGGGATGTTTAGGGAGGGCTGCAGCAGTAATAGCGGAATCCAGGAGAAGAGTGGTTAAAACTTAGTGTTCCCATAAGCTCTCTCTGTAACTGAAAAAGCACTTAGCTCTCCTGGCTTGTTTCTCCTGTCAGCGGTCGGTGCACGGGAGAACACAGCGGCACTACGGCCCTTCATTCAGACATGCCGATGAGGCCTTTTCCATGCTCTGAACTGAAGATCACATCATCAGAAATGAAGATCAGTGGACTTTTCCAGCATTTTGCTGTTGAAAGAACAGCACTCAATGTATTTAAGATGTGGCAATAGGTCTGTGCCTTGTACCAAGGTTTCACAATTGAATCCTGGTGTGATGTGGTTTTGGAGGGGTAGTGCTCATAGACGGCTCTCTGTTGAGGCCTGAGATTTGCATGACGAATGGAATGAAGATGAAGCACCTGGAAGAGCTGAGGTGCAGAGCTGAATTCCAGAAACATTTGGTAAGGGTTGAATGTTCTATTAGTAATCATAGACGGGCCAGCAAGAAATGGAAATAGCCAGGGTGAATCAGCAGTGGGTGGTGCCTTGCTTTCAGAAAAGTGGTGTCACCTGTTAGGCTTGCAGCCACCGTGCTTAAGTAAAATTTCTTTTGGTTTCCATAAACACCCTGCGATGTTGAAACTCTGCTTTTCGGTGCTGATGGATAGAGTGAAATTTAATCTGACCCTTGTGACTTTACCCACTTGGCAGAGAAACCACTTTAACTATAGAGGAAGTGTCAGTAGGAAATTGTGAAGTATTTATTGGAATCTGTACTATAAGAGTATTTCCTGAGCCACAGCTGTAGGGACCAGCTCAGGTTTGCCCTGGTGAGAGGGAAATGGAGTTTTTCAGTTGGAAATAAAGTAATTGAATGTATATGAAACAGGAGAATTCCCCTGTTATATGATTCCCATTACACTTCTCCTGTAGCCGTGGGTCATTTATTATTGCTGCTATGCTTTAATAAAAAGGATACTTTATACAGGAAAATAATGTTTAAATAAAAATAAAAAAATAATAAAGTAGAAGAGTGCAATATTACAATATTTATATTGAATATGAAGTGAGTGGAATATAATAAGACTAAATGATATAATTCCTGAGAGAACTGCTATAAACAGTAAGGTTACCCATGTAGCTCTATGGTGTAAAGGAATGTATCGTGAAATCATAGAATTACAAGACTGAATGCCACTTGAAGAGGTCATTCTGTCGCTTCCCTTTCCCTCAACCAAGGATTCATTAACTGTATTTATGAACTTAGCTATTACTACATTAACTATTATGAACTATATTTCTGACAAATTTGTCTAACTCTTAACATTTTCAAGTGGTAGATATTCTGCAGCATCCTGTACCAATCTAACCATCAAATAACCTTTTATAATACAAAGATTTTCATATTCATCCTTGATCCAATTCAGTCCTGCTATTCCTTCTCTTATATGTTTATGAAGAAAGTGAATTATCCTCTTTCATTTTACAGCACTTTCATTCTGCCTTCCTTTGCGGCCATGTCTTTTAGACCTGTTACTGTTTTTGCTGATTTCCTCTGAGCTTTCCCAATTGTTCCATGGGTTTTCTCTTTTGAAATACAGACTCCAAACTGAACATAGTGCTCTCATGGAAGTCCTATCAGTCTGAAATAGAGTGCAAAGATTTTTTTTATATATCTTGTGAATGCTATGATACTTTCAGTTTTCAAACTGAAACATGACTTATGTTCTCTCTGTGATCCCAGATCTCTTTCTGTTCTCCGTCCTGTATTTCTAAGATAAAAATTTCTACATGATTAAAGTCTCTTGCTCTGGTCCCTATGTAATCTCATAGAAGGGAAGGGTAGGACCTATCATTCCAATTTGTGAAAATCATGTTGTATTCTGTTCTCCCAATACACTTCAGTCACCCCAGCTCTATAGCATCTTCATAAACAGGCTCTAGCCTGTCGTACAGGCCATTGATGGCAGTATTGGACAGCCAGGGTTGATTCCTTTGGACCTTATTTCATGCAAACCAGCCTTCTGACAATCAGCTCTTGATAACAAGTCTGTGAAAATTTTTTTAGATGTGTATTTGCCAACTCTTTATTAGCTTCTCTATGGTTTAGGCTCTTTTTACTTAGCTTGTTTATAAGAATGCCATTTGAAATAATGTAAAAAGCTTTTGTAAATTCTTTCATTTCTACAGGACTTTTTCCTCTGTCCTTAAAGTAAATCATATTGACTTGGCATGATTCATCTGTGAAAAATCCATGCTGCCTCTTATTTCTCTCTTTCATGTGGCGACTGTCCCTGCTCATCTATTTTGTGATTCTTTTTACCAGTAAAGTATGGCACTCTATTTTAAAGATTTGTTGCTTTCTCTTCTTATTTACATCTGTCTTAAATGGAACTTCTATTATCTGCATCAGCAGAGAGGAAGAGGAAAATACAGTCTTGTGTTTGTACTCAGGCAGAATTGCTGGGGGGCCTTCCAGAGTTTGGAAAGGTAAAAGAAACATTGATAGCATTTGAGATGATAAAAATGTTATGCTTTTTTAAAGGAGAAATTACGTCTTTTGTCTAGAGGGATGCTACAATATTATAAGAGAAGACTGGAATGCTATGTGCAGGTTAGGGTCTCCTTGAGTTTTCCCCCAGCTTATGTATTCCTGGAGTGTAAGCTCCACATCCACGTGCAAATCAGAAATGACTGAGTGTTCTCATTTTATTAGCAGAACTAACTGCTGTTTTGCTCTTCTTACATGGGCTTTACTTATTTCTTCTTGCCTTTTGTTCTGCAACCCTAGTGCTTTGATGCTAGGACAACTTTTTTTTTTTCATTGTGGAAGTGATTCAATGAAACTTGGGTCAGCAAATCTCTAAAATCTGTGCAGTTTGATGTACTTCCATATGAAAAGCAAAATGATACCCGTCCTTCAAACATAACAGTTGGTTTGCAAGGGTACCAAACTACTATAAGTGCTTTTGCTGACACAAAGTCAGATGGCTTTTCTCTGACATGTTGTACTGTGCCTGTGTCACGAGCTTGGTTTTAGAAGTAGAAAGATGGGGAGTTTGCTCGTTTTATGGTAATTGCATAGGAAAGTGCTACTTGTTTATGCACTGGAATGATTCATATTGTCAGGTAGGCAGTTCCTTCTCAACTCTGAATGAAAGAACATCTTGTTCTATGCCAATGGTACAGTACCCACATGTTCATTTGCATTGCTAGGTGTTCATTATAATTTACAAAACAAGAAAGATTCTTGTTTTGAATAGCAAGTTTTCATAATATAAATAAAAAGAGCTGAAGCTATCAAAATGCATCATTTTGGCAACCTCCCACAGTTGTGCCAAAGGCAAAAGTAAGTGTTGTAAACCCATCAAGGAGAAAAATAATAAGAAATCAGAGAACTTTTCAAATATTTAGCATTCTCATGAAGAACGAGGTATATGATAAGTAAGTTTGTATATTCTGCCTAAGTTCTCAGTGATTTTGATTATAAAAGAAAATGCAAGGAGTTGTACCATAAATATGCTGATGATACAGACAGACAATGAATCTGTATTAATGAGCATTTTGAGAAACTTTTTATGTATTGTTCCTACATCTGCGCAGTCTTCAGAAATCTCTACCTACTTGGTCTTATTTTGGATACATGCTGCTCCCTTTGGCCAATTATTGAAACTTTCCATGAACAGATTGCCAACCTAGGAGACAGAGATGAAGCCCTGGAGAGAAACGCTTGCTCTTTTGGGGCCTGCTCATTCGAACCATAGATGAAGCTCCCTTAGGAAGCCATGTTCTATTCCAAATGGAAATTACAGCAACTACAATAGCTAAGCTGTTTCTCCTCTCACCCTTCTGTAATGGCCTAAAATTTTGCAGCCTTCCATACTAGGGTTTATCTAAGAACACGCACACACAATAACCGGGGTGCAATTTACTGCATGTAAAGTAAATATTAACTTCTTAGGTGCATTTTCTCATACCGCTGTAACATGGAGGGAGCTACGCTCCACAGAATCATTCCTAGCGTGTGTTAGTGCCACATGCCTGCGAGGCTGGTGCTGTGAATGCCTGTCACAGCTTGCTACCTGCTGCACTGATTTCCCATGCAGTTTAAAGCTTAGTCCCCACCAGGAGCGATGTTTCTTGGAGGCATTGACATCTGACTTCACAGCAGCTGACCAGCCATTTTCAGACGGTGAGAATAAAGGGAACTGCAGAACTTCCATTGTTTCATCAAACATTTTGGAGATGGGTTTTGAACAGATATTTGGTTCAAATGAGCAAAGACGAAAGATAAGCATTCATCATAAAAATAGTTCTAGTCACCGAGGTGGTTTTTCCAAAACAGATTTCTGACTTTCCTGTCTTTTACTTTCCTCTAAACGTTTTTCACTGCCTTGCTCAGCTAATGTGGTTTGAATCCAAGGAACCTGCACTGTATCTGCCCACACAGATTCCAACAGCAAACAGACCAGCTGTGCTAACAAAGGTGCCTGTTTTCAAAGATCAAGTTATAGACATCTTACAGGAGTCTTTCATAAGAGATCTCCATGACAGTTAGTCAGGACAGTTGCTTTTCTTACGAGCCTTCCCCTCTTCTCACACTGATGGTACTGCACACCACTTACTGAACGTGTGCCGGAGGTTCAGCTTTTCCTGGGAGCACTGGATTTACTGCTTGTGCACATGTAGATTGTCCAGGATCCCCCATGATGTGAGTGAGGCACCATGATGTGAGGGGACCTGAGGAAAGGGAGTGTTTGGGAGGGCCCCACTGACAATGCAGAAGTCATCAGGCCTGCATCATAGGCCATGAGTGCCCTGGGGCCAAACGTCCCCAGGCTTGGGGCAGAGGCCAAACTAACGATCCGGGGGGTGGGCTCTCTGACTGAACTCCCCTTCAGAAATGCTCTGGCCCTGCCCTGGAATCAGGAATCTGGCCTTGGTTCCGCCTCTGTCATTTCAGGCTGTGTGGGATCAGCCCAGTTCCTTGCTTGTGCTTTTCCTACGTGAGCACGAGCAAAGAGACCCTAAAGCTGAGGCCAGGCAGGGCCCTGGCTGGCCATGAAGCGGCTGCCGAGAGCAAAGGGCATGGCTGCGCTGTGGCTGCGGCATGCGGGCCCACGCTCCCCGCTGTCCGGCACGGAGCTCTGCCTGCACTCGTCTGCGCAGACAGGCCTGAACTCCCCCACCCTGGGAAGCAGACACTAATCCTTTCGGTTAACAAACATACTCCTGGACAGCAAGATACAATACCAGATATCACACTTATCGACGTTATTTTGTTAACCTTTCTGAGAAAGGCAGAACATACTGGGGAGTGACTAGAGACACTTGGTAGTGAAAAGGAATTAAGGAGCAGGAGGTCTGATAGTCCTGACCTTTGGGAATCTACAAATGAAAAGCTTTATCTGCCCAGTGCCTTTTTTCAGTAGTTCATGATTTCTGCCAGTTCGTGTGTGAAAATGTATGCATTCAGCAAAAGTCTAACAGCGTTTCCCACATAGCTCAGTGTGATCTTTATATATACTTTACTGATTTCTTAGTACCCAAACAATGATAATGCTTCCTTACGTGTAGAGAGGAGTGGTAGAAATGTGCCTTTTTAATGTCTAACTACTTTCTATCTCTGATCTCTTCACTTCCTAAGCCTGTCATTTTGTCATATATAACACAGACACTGATATTTTGCAGTATATGTAAAATATGTATGTTTAACTGTATGACTCGTAGCATGTATATTAATCTGGGATCTACCTCCCTTGTGACCTGCATTAATGCAAATAGGTAACAGAGAGCCTGAAGTACGTCTTACATAGGAGGAGATAGGAGCCAACCACTTTTTTTTTTCTCTCCTCCTAAGTGAATCTTTCTTTCCTTGCTAAGTAACTGAGTCACGTGAAGGGCTGCCTCTCTCTATTCAGTCCACAGACTGCCATATTCGAAGATGAGTGAGGTGATCTCATTATATAATCTGTAAATTAATAACCTTCTACCAAACCTGATCTGGCAGAAGGTAGGACCTCTCCACCTTCATGTATCATGAAGCTCTGACCTGTTGAGGATTCTTTGGTAGAAGATAAATATTTACAGGACTATCAAGAATATTCCTTCCTTTCCCCTCCCTTTCCTTGCCCCTGCAAACACCCAGTGTTGCACAGAGTGCTTGGCAGCAGTTCTGCATAGTGTTTACTCCAGTAATTTCAGCTTTGCTTTTAGTGCTGGCTTTTAATCAGAAAAGCTCACCTAGTGGATAGCTTGTCTGTTATAACTAGATAAAAACAAATACTGGAAAAAATCCTGAAGCTTGAGAGATGACTTTTTAAAAATCTAACCTTGGTCTTTCTTCCTAGAACACATATTAATGCTTGTCACAGTTAGATAGGTTAGAAGTTGAAGCAATTTGATGAGACAGTTCTCAAATGAAACATTTTTCTACCATACCCAGCAGCCCCAAGCTTTCCCTCTCCTTTTAAAAGCAGTCCGGTTGTCTCCCAGATAATGAGGTCTCACGCAAGGGGGCCAGTATAATACTTTATGTGGCGTTAAAATACAGGATTCTGCTAAAGAAATCCAACTGGGTAACAGAAGCTGAGTTCTTTTATAGGCACTGAATCATTTTACCCTTGGGGCTTTTTTCTTCATTGGATTTTGGTTTTGATAGCCTTTAAATCTGTCAATGCAGTGTCTTACAGAAATGCTAATGAAACCTTGTTCCAATAAGCAAATACAATGACAAGAAAAACTTCCTACATAGCTATTCAGGCGGTGTAATTGTTTAAGTTCAAGATGCAAAGTGTGGTTTATGACAGTCACCGGGCAAAGTGACATTTTCATCAACGATTTGGAAGCAAACATTGAGTCAGTGGCGATAAAATAGGCCAACAACACAAAGACTGGTAGGATGAAAACTAGCGATGGGGACAAGACAGTTACACCGTGCGGTCTGGACCCTGGGGAAGCTGGATCCGTGCACGCAAAGCAGGACTCCATGCCGCCGCATGCAGAGTTGCTTGTTAGTTGCAACAAGACACATCAGTCCTTTATTTTCCACAGAATGAAGGATAATCCTAAAATCTTTAAGAAAAAGGCAGTGGGTAGAAGGTTGGAAGTACTTTAACCTCCATTTTGATATTGATGAGGCAGATATTAAAATGTTTATATACTGTTCTGATGTTGATAGCTTAAAGAAAACTCATTAGAAGAAAAGGAAAAGGATATTTTAAAAAACTCTGAAGAAACTATGTTAAACTATATTAAGAAACTATGAAGATTGCTCTAATATCTGGGAAAAATGTTGTAAGTTTACAGTTATAATAGGAAAACAAGGTAAAAAGATGTAGAGGTATTTCAGTTACAGAACAGGAGTATTTTTGCAAGAAGGAAATAGAAATAGCCTGCTCTTTCAGCGTGACAGAGAGACACAAAAGGTTTCCAAAGTAATACCTCGGAAATGTTAGTAAAAATATAGCAGCTTTCAGATTTTTTTTTTTATTTTTCTGTAAATTACCGTCTTAATCAAATGAGGTCACTAAAGAATAAAAGTATTTTTAGTGGTATTCATTAACGAACTAGATAGCCTATGCCATGTATATAATGTTTGTAACAAAATTATTATATTATATATAAAATCATATTAATATGTTTATAACATGCTATGACTGGCATTTTGTAGCTTTCGTACTGTAAGAAAAGCCAAATATAACACCACAATATAGCAGGTTGTATATTTTAGTGTTACTGTCAAAAAGCAAGAGCAGGAAGTTGTGCCTGCTCTTCTCTGAGAGCTTGCTGTATCACCTGGATCTGACCTGTGCTTTAGATTCTCCATCTGTAAAATTGGAAATTCCCCATGAAAGATAAGAATCTTAGAAAATAAATGCATTCTATCTGAAGGATGACCAGACCTACACCTCTTTTTCCAGGTCAGGCAATTACACCATAATTATATGGTACAATACGGTGATGGCTGATGTGCTGTGATGTTTAATATGATACTGAGGGCTCACATCGTCACAGCCTTTTCCTCCCTGTATAGTGACTTTAGAGGTAGAGAGTTGAAAGTGCTAGTTAGTGCTAGGTGAATTCCCCGTACACTGACTTTCTAGCTCTGCCTCTGTAATTAGGAATACAGGAATGTATTGACTCCTCTCAGTGATCGCATGCCTGGCACAGTTCAGCACAGACATAAAAAGACTAGAAAAGCGAACTCAAAATCTCCATCGTATTTCAACCCAATGTGGGCAGCCACAGCGATGAACTTCCTGTCAGCGGTGTGCGAGTTTCCATCGTTCTGATGTGGGCAGAGCGACTTCCCCTGCAATTTCAACCTACTGCTCTCTGCTGCTGCCTGCCCGTCCAGGGCATACATAGCTCAGCGTCACGGCCACGGCCATTTTCATCTAGCTAAAAATTAAACACACAAATCCTCACACATATGTCTATGCTAGTCTCTGCAGATCAGTTTTTAGATGAAGATTATTGAGTTTTCCTTGTGAGAGCTAAGAGTTAGTTTTTTTATTTCTTTTACTATTTTGCTGTAGAACACTTCCGGGGCTTATCATAGAATCATTATAGTTGGAAAAGTCCTTCAAAATCATTGAGTCCAACCATACTGTTTTTTGTTTGTTTGTTTGTTTGTTTGTTTGTGTTTTTTTCCCCCCCCCCCCGATAAAAGCCACCATTCAACACATAAATGGTAGTTTTAATTCCTTCCTTCTCACAGCAGGAGCTAATGTAATACTGCTTCCTATTGCATGCAGTCTCACTGCTTATAAAGAACAGGTTGGTTAACATCAGTCCTATAGTGATGTTTTCACCTAAACACTATCTCGAAAAGGAAAGTAAAAATACTCTATTGTCCATTCTACAGAAATTCCCATCCAACTTTATGGCCCAAATTTCTGCTTCTTTTAAGCAGAATCCAACTATTAAGATTCATGAACTGGAAAATAGCTAGGGCTGTAATAAACATGATTTAATCAAAGCTCGATTATAGCAGCAACAGCTTCTCAGCAAAAAAATAATTGTATTGAAAAACATGCATAGTGATATGCTACAAAGAACGGGGCAAACCCTTCAAAAAAGCAGCTCATAGGTATTCTTTACAATAAAACCACCAATTTGTTTCATGTTATTGTTTCTAGCAATTTCCAGTTTCCATTGTTTCTAGGCTTTTCCAAAATTCTTAACTTTCTTAACTTTTAACTTCAAATGCCTGTCAGAATTGCATGGGTGATAGGTAGGCCACACAGTCTATTTTTGAGTAGATACTGCTTTTCAAGAAAGTATACACAATAGGGATGGTTTGGAAAACAGTACTGTTTAAAAATTTTACATTTTTGCTTTTACCTCATCTTTTCTGTATTTCAGTCAAAATCACTTTCCTGTGCTCTTGCCTTTGATTTTAAACCAATCATATTATTTACCATTTGAAAATCTCTCTGCTAATAAACCCAGTTGCTCCAAATTCCAGGAAATCCAGTTCCCTACAACAAAACCAGAAACTTATTAAATGATGAAAAGTTTGGGTTGTTTTTTCTTCACTGTTGTGCCACTGTACCTGTTTCAGAAATAGTCCCACCATTCAGTTCTGGCTTTCACTTGGTGTTTTAAAACCTTTGCTCAAATGTCACCCCATTTATGTCACTGCAAGATCCTAAATGACTATGGATTTAAGGTGTGGTGAAAATGCAATATGTTTATTAGATTTTTAGTGTTTCTTTGAAAATATAAAAATAATTTAACTTGTTGCTTTAAACTGAGCAACAACCCATTCTTCTAAGTAGAAGAGAGACCAATTTCAGTTTTACTGCTTTGTCATGTATTTTGACCTTGTTGCTTAATAGCAGCCTGGGACAATTTAGGTCTTACTCCATGAGAATGATTGCAAAGTTACCAAATTGCTGTAGGAGTCTCACTTCAATAGAATGATGCCTTGAGGTTTGTTATTAAATATTTCAGAAGCTGCCTTCTTCTTCCAAACCTGCCACATCAAGGCTTTGCACACAAGGCATCAAACCACTTCCTTTTGGCCAGGACCATTCTGTTCTGGGTAACAATCCTTGGGCTCCCAAGAAAAGACGCGAGTCTGGATTCTTGAGGGAAGGGGAATTGCAAAACCATTTGTCAAATATGAGCTAAAACAACATGTGATGTCTCCTTTGAAGAAATAGTCTTTGCTTTTCGCCACACATTTGCTGAAAGCAATGGTTGTTTTGACTAGTTGGCTATCTGGTCGTGTATCTGGTCTGTTAGTGTCTGCAAGCCTTTCTGAGTAACTGATTACCATCTGGAGTATTAACGACTGCACTTCGTAGAAATACACTATCATTCAGAACACACTATTTTGGGGGGCAGCCGGGAGGGAGGAATAAAAACTGTATATAAGAAAATGTAGAGATGTAGAATAAACAAAAATATCATTACTTATGTGTACTCCTAATTCTCCTGAATTAATATTTCCTGGCTAAGAGTGAACTTCCCAAATAGGTTTCCTATTTGGAGCGACTGCATATCCTGACTGAAATACAGCAAAGCTGCTTTGAGTAGGTAGGAGCCAGCAGTGAGGTGTAGGACTAAAGAGCTCTCTCGATCTAAAGGCAACTGTGATAAATGAGATGGACACCAAAGTCAGGCACATTCTGCTAAACCAGCGTGGGAGTCTGCTCGCATTTTTATAGGTAGTTGCCTTGGTTGTATCTGGAACAGGGCCTTCTGTCTTGCTGAGGCAGATTTTCTTCAGCTCCCCTTAATGCTTTTTTAAAATGGCTTTTCCGGAAATATGAAAGGTGTTAAGATACTCGGTCTGGATCTCGGAGGCATTTGGGTGTTTCTGACTGATTTCAACTGAGGCTAAAAGGACAACGATGGGTTCCTGTAACAGGGCGTTGCTGCTGAAAGGGGAATTCCCCTCCCGGCAGCACCGTCCCGCCGGGCGCCGCCGCGAGGGGCTCTGCGTGCACAGAGGGGGCCCACGCGGCCGGCAGCGTGAGGCCAGGGTCGGGGAACGGGGCTTTCCATTCGCAGTGGCAGAGGTTGTCCGACTGCTGCCAGGTGCCTCCGTCCTTTCAGAGGCCTTCCCAGCACCCTCGAAGGAGAACACCTAAACACTCCAAGCGACTGGCTTTGGGACAGTAGCATAACTGGTCCATCACTTTTCTTTCTTCTTTTTCAAACAGCCCGAGGGCTTGGCTGAGCATTCTGTGCGCTTCACAGCTGTCCAGCCCTCCCCTCAGCTCTTCCCAGACACATGGCACCTTCCAGAGGAGTTACAGCTATCTCGCCTGCTCCCTCTGTCTCTCAGCAAAAACTCTGCTGGGCTCACAGTTACTAAGCTCAGGTCTGCACAGAAAAGCCTCCACTCAGCTGATGCCAACACAGGGCATTGACAGGTTCACTCTGTTTTTTAAGTGATTACATGAGACTAAGAATCTGTTCAGCTCATACCCAAAAGCATTGGCAGCATTTTAGGTGGGTTTAGGTTGGAGAATCAACCTCAGAGGAAGGCTGATGCCAATGCCAGCTGGATTTCTGTGTCCCAGGTACTTATTTAAAACTTGTATTTTGGAATTAGAGGCTCTTTACTAAGCAGTTTTGTGTTGCCTTCAAAAAGAAGCACACTGCCAGCTATTAGTCTTCGTTATTTTTAGTAGTTCACTAATGTGGTCCTTTAGCTACCAGGATACTTCTGGATTCTTTCAGAGTAATTACAAGCTTCCCTAATAATTTGCAAAACACTTCTTTCACCTTCTATTTTAACTGATTAGATGTAGCTTCTGCTACATCTGGCTGCATTTTGCTGCAGACCTGATGGAGATGAGTGACTTGTACATGATCCTCTGAAAAGGGACAGCGCCAGGGAAGAGCAGGCAGGGCAGAGGAGAAGGAAGTTCATAAAAGCGCATGGGGAGACTGCGATATGGAGAAAATGGGAAGCACTGAAGCACTTTAAACAGAGAAGAAGCAACAAACTGTTCAGGCCAGCTGTGAAAGGACTGAAATGTGCCAACAAATGTAAATAGTGAAGGTGTCTCAGATGCGCTGAAGAAAATGTTTTCAGCTCTTGATGTTTGCAGAATCAAAAGCTTTTCTAGGTTTTTACACTGTAGCTGTAGCTTACAAGTGCAAGTGTAGTTCTTAACATAGATTTCTTACTAGAGTTTTTTCCATGAGGGTCATAAAACTGGTTTTGGTTCCGGTGGGTGTGCAAACAAATATATAAGGCTCTTGCATTCAGCTTGCCTTTTCAGTAAGGCTTGGCAACAGGATGACTGAGTGTAGATGAGTCCAGAAAATTTCAAACTCTGAAACCCGAAGAGACATTGACACTTGCAAAGTGTACACTGGTTTCAAGCCTGCTGTGAAAGGTTTACTCAGTTCCTTTTCTTAACTTGCCATTGCTTTTATAGAGTTCTGGAGTGCACAAGCTGTTTCTTGCTCTAACCACTACAGTGAACTGATTCTCTGTGCTCTGTGGTATAATTGCATGTAAGTTACCCCAAGCAATTTTTACTTTTAGGCACTGTAGTAGCTTCCGTTCCTTGCGACCAGAAAGATACGTTCATTCATGAACAAAATCAGTGCAGTGACCAGCGTGATGCTTCATACTTATTTTCTTTATGATAGACCTTATTTACTGAGTGTACCTTCTATTATTCCCAGTTTTATTCCTTATGTTACCTTTTTGATAAGACTGGCAAAAAGCGTAACAACTAGACTCTGTGAGACACCCTCCAGAAACTGCATTTACATGTCAAATGATTTTACGTACAGTGGTAGAAGCATTTGACATAGTATTATTTCTAGGCCTGTGAGTCATAGCTGAGTGTCCACAAAAAGGTCAGTAAAACTAACTCAAGTTCACTTAAACTCATTTTATTATGAGAGAATTGCTTTAAAAGACAAAAAAAAATGCACACAGAAATTACTTCACAATAAAACTCCCATTTAGTATATTGACTCTTTAGAACCAGTTGTAATTTTAAAAAGGCTAATATTAAAAAGTAGAGTGAAAAATATTGAGTTATATTTTTATCACTATGTATTTTTAAGCATTTTTTTTTTATATCTTAGTGGCACTGTAGTTGAACAGAATTTTCTGATACTGTAAACTCAAACATACTTATTGGCTATGAAGATATACCAATTTCTGTTATTTATAGCATTTTTATATGCTCATCTTACATATGAGGGTGGACTTTTATGTAATAAATATACGTACAGTACTTTGGTTACAGTACAGTAACCAAACTGTGATGTTCCTGGGAGTAAGCTAGGTCCTAAACACTGGAAATCCTCTAGCCTTCCACCTCTTCCCAAGTAATATATGTAAGAACTTTCTTTCAAGTTCATGTAAGAAGCATTAAATCTAAAAGCAGAAATGCTATCTAAAATTCAACATCTTAGCAACCAAAAGCAGTTACTTTCAAAATAAGGAAAACAACACTGAGTCATTTATTTTTCAGTCTGAGGTTGTCCTGGCAAATTGATTACTTTTGTGGAGATTTTTAAAAGTTAATAAAATACACTTTGAAGTAGGAGAGAGGTACTGACATTGGAAAATAACCTTATATCTGATACACACTTTTTCAACAAGACAACCACGTGCTGTAAGTTTAGAAGAAAGAAAGGGAACTAAATTTTCAAAGCAAGGAAACTTCTGAAAATGCTTCTGGATTCTGCTTGACTTGAAGGTATCCCTAACTTTTCCATAAAAGGAAGGGAATTGCTGTGGGGTTGTATTCTCACTGGTAGTGCAGGAATCTTTAGAGGACTGGAGCTTTCATTTTAACTGGGTAAACAGGCAGATAGTCACATGCAATCAATTTTTTAGTACCTGTCAAAATTGGAAATCCTGTGACAACAGTTTTTTTTGGCAAACCTGTGCTTCCAGACAGGACTAGTCCTTCCAAGTGTAGAGATACAGAAAAATGAATAGAGTGAAAAAGCAATGTATTTTTCAAATCTGATAAAGTTTTGCGTGTTGCTTTTTGTGATGGTCGTACTGGACCAGTTTGAGTATTTTTTTTTTATTTACAGCTAAATGTGATAGTCTCCCACAACTTGTGCTGTTATCCCCAAGCATCAGTCCTCCCTATTTAGCTGCAAACAAGCTGAAAAGGTTGAAATGGGTCTCTAGCTTTTTATATTACGAAAGAGAGACGTCTAACACTGATCACTTAATCTAGTTCCTCAGAAAAATTAAGGAGTGCAAATGCGCAAAATGACAAATAGTTACTGTTTGTTCAGGGTTTTCTGGGAAATGAGGGAAGTTTACTCACCAGCAGGGCTTGTGAGAGTGTAGTCATCTCTTGGGATAAACAGATACGCTTCCGTTGACTTCAGCAAAGGCTTTTTACCAGCACGAGCTTGGATTTTCAAGTTTGTCTGACTGCACTTCATTTCATTGTAGAATATTTCATCTCTTGCACAACCCTTTCCTCTTAGTGTGGCGTTATTTGCTGGGCAGCTGCATACAGAAGCATTCTTTGAAGGACCTTATTTGAAGGAGAAAGGTTACATTCATTTAAAAGAAAGACCCTGTTTTTTTTTTCATATAAACGCATATTTCCAACAGTTCTGTTTTGTTTTTTAAGTATTTTGTAGTTACTAAAGGTATGGAATAAGAGAAGTTCTAACCTTAGAGGCAAATGTGTGCCTTGGTAACTTTGCGGAAGATATCTGTTGAACCGACTGCCTGGAACATGCAGAGAAGGAATTGTGCTTGCAGTGAATGCATCATGTAATCTCATCAGCATCACACAGCCAAGTTTTTTACTGCTAATACTTTAAAGAATTAACCATAAATCATATGGTGCCTGTGGTAACTTTCTGCTGTTCTTGTTATTATTTTAGAGCGAAAACATTTGATTAAAGTCTTGTATATGCCCTTCCAGAAACCAAGTTACTACAGTATTTGTCTGAGTTTATTTTGGCACCAGAATAAATATACTTATCTACAACATTTGTTTATTTGCTTAGCTGTTATCCTAAATTTCCAAAAGAAACCCTCAATTTCCGTGTAGTCACTTAATTGCTCTTCTGAAAATTGACACCATTGTGGATTTGGGGAATATGGTAAAAATGTAAATCTCCATGTTTGCATGTATTTCTTTTTATTCTCACTCTTACCCCAAATCACTAGTAAAGTAAAGTAAATCTCACCACCTGAGGTCGAGTATGCAAAGTGAGCAAGACAAGTCCTACACCCTTTACTATACTGAATTCCCTAAAAGGAGACAAGATGATTTGACATGTATATATATATATACATATATATATATGCAAAATAGATTAAAATATATTTTCAGTACAAGCTCAACAGAAACAAGATTAGTTTGTAGACAGTTTTCTGTGTGTCCATTACGCCTTGCTAGGTAGCTGTAGACTTGATAGGTGTAGACTTATTTCAGTTAACAGAGAGAGTCTCCGACCCACAGCGCTACACCCAGAGCGCAGGAGGTCCTTCAGGTCAGCAGTTATTTCTTGTAACTTCTTTCCTTCCAGCTGTGGCTCTTCCAGCTGCTTCTTCCTCACTGACAATTCCACCTGACCCTAAAGGAACATCACGCAAGAGAGTCATCCCAGAATAAATAAGTAATTGCCATGCTCTCCTTTATAAGAAATTTAAGGCTTTGCAAGCACAGGCTAAAAATTCAAATTCAGCAGTAGTACCGAAGTTTCCTGCAGTACTGTAGAAATATAGTTGCTGAACCATCTCAGTGTTAAAAAAAATTGCAAGCACTTGTAGGGAAGCCTGGGGTTGCTTATTGGGGTCCTGGGGGTTATCGTCATGTTACAGAATTTGCAGGGAACTGATTTCTGCTGTTCTGTGTACTTACAGCAACCTGCTCAAAAGCTGATTAAAGGAAGGCACTTCCTCCTCCTCTGGTATGGCCATCACGTGTTGCTCCTATTCTTTAGCTCAGCTTTGCTGCTTCATAGAGAGTGTTTGAAGAAGCTCTGCTTTAGAGAAGTGTAGGATTCCCTCCTGCTATATCCCATCATTCCAGCAAACACCTTATTTGCTCTTTTATATCCAGAAGCTTTTTCAAGGTCCATCTAAAGAGCTACTGATTTTTTTTCCTCTTCTTTGCAATAATCTCACTTAAAGCCATTCATCATTCCTACAGAAAGAGGAAAATATGACGGTATGGTTCTCATCACTGCACTCAAGGTTGTGTCAGTATTTCCATTATATAAGCCCTATTTTGAAGAGTTTCAAATTCAGCTATAAAAACTCAGTTTACGTTGGAAACTGGCAAAGCTGGAAACACACCCCATTCAAAGACTTGAAAGGGGTGTGTTTCTTTTAATAAGAATATTAAAAACTGCATTTAGTCACCTGTGTGTTCATTTTTGGAGGTGATGAATGGTTTTAGCTCTCCGTTCACTGCAATTGCTCCAATTTCAATCTTCAACGTTTTTCTAAGCTAGTTTGTGCTTCTCAGTTATCTTTTTATTGTGTTGATGCTTCTAGAAGAAAAAAAAATGATTTAAAATGCTTTCTTTCACTGCTATATTTATGTTAAGAATGTGCAATAATTTCCCATGTGTTTGTATTTCTATATTTTTGAGCTTAAAACCTCAAGCTTTCCTTGTGTTGAATTATAATTAGGACAGTTCCAGCTCTGATAGTTAATTGCTGCTGAGGAGGAGGCCAGGAATAATTTAATGTGTTCCTTTTGCTCTACGGTCAGGAGGGCTTCCTGCCACCTAGTCTGCTGCCAAATTTTAGCCAGGAATTCTTCCGTGAGAGTGGGAGCAATGCGGTGTTGGGCAGATGCGAGGGGCAGGAGGCAGATCCCTCAGGCTGCTGACCCACGGCTGGGCTGGTTGGTTTAGCTCAGATGTTGAGGGAGATCCTTCTGGTTCTCAGACAGAAAAATAACGCTAGTGATTAACGAGGAAGAAAATGTGGAAAGAAGGAGAAGAGTGGGGAAGGCGGCGTGCTCCCTAAGAAAATGTGGTCGGGCCCTGATCATCCTTGTTTACAAGATGCTGTTTGACAAGCTCTATATTCTTCTGTACTGAACTTTTGCGCTGGTTACATGTGGTAAGATCTGGAAGAAAAGTTCTTAAAAATGACCTATAGTATTGGTTTTTGTGCCTGATGTTACTATATTTGTATTTATCGGAGAGCTATTTTTCACAGATAAAGACTGAATCACTTGAGTCCAAAGAAACAAATTGTGAAATTAACCCTGCAGCATGGGCAAAATGCCACAGGAGGGTAGGTTGCAATTCAGTAAGCATTTAAGCATATGCTTAAGTTTATCCCTTTTCACCAGAGGACTTACATGGGCTTAACTTTAAGTATGTGCTTACATCCCATTGAAATCACATGATTAAGTGCTTCAGCAAATGTAAATTACTTGAAAACATAGTGGAACAACTAATGGAGATAGTATTTTGCAAGACCAGGAAGCATATATTAATGGTAGATTATAGTTATATACTTACTGTCCCTGTGAAATTGTTATTTTGTAGATCTTTATGTCTTAATTATTTTTTAATGACCAGATCCTGTATTCTTCATGCATCCATTGGTTTCAGATCTGCCCTCATCTCCTTTTCTTTTTCAAAACAGTCTGGTCTTTTGGGTGGGTTTGGTGGTGTTTCTTGTCAATCCTTTTTTTTTTTTTTTCCCTCCTCTGAAACCGCTGAATTACTAGATAAGCTGGAAAAGACAGACATTTTTATTTGGGAATTCAGTCGTTGACTTTGTCTCCTAACTTAGGATACTGAATTCCAGAACGTTTGACCTGACATATTAGCCAGAAAAAATAAATTGACATTTTTCACGGGGAACTGATGTTTACCTGTCTCTGAGCCAGTATCACCACAGAGCTTTCACATTATTAGAAATCTCAGCTGTTAAATGATAAAGCCTCAATTCTTAATTGAAAGCTCTCAGTTTTTCTGCAGTGTAATATGCCCACTGTTTTTAGTTTCTAAGTTTTTTCTTCCTTTTGCTAACCCACGTTTTCTGCCTGGCAATATCTCTGTACTCTACTGTACCTCAAACAATCTGGCAACTGAATGAGTGCCTGAGGCTGATTTAATAACATTAATGTGAGATGCCAACGAGGTATTTGTAGAAAGATTTTGCTGAATGTTATTTCTTGAATAGCTGAATAAGGCACGCTGGCCCACAGTTATTCAATTCCAGCCAGCCAAACAATAATGTAAACTGAATCTCTTTCTGCATATAATCACTCCACACAAAGAATAAACAGTTGATTCACTTCAATTCAAATGGTCTTTTGTTTTAATCATTAAAAAAGATAAACTCCCAACAAATGTTCTCATTTTGGTTGTACTTTGCCTTGATTCACTTTTATATGAAGCCTTGGCAGACAGAGCAATGTTAAAAAAGAAAATTGGCTAACTTGGAGCGAAGCACTGCGCGCCAGCTCTCCTGAATTCTCTCCCAGCTAGGCTAGTGACTCAGAAATAATTTATCAAAAAGCATGTTTATTCAAGTTAGACAGCCTTATATGCAGTAAGTAGCCTGATGCTCAGAGGTAATGAGCAAGCACAGCTCTTGTGAAGGCTCAAAAGACTTATTTCCTATCTTATTTCTAATTTTTATGCAGACTCTCAAGAATAGGATTGAAACTTAGCTATTACATCCATCCAGGCTGTCAGGGGATATTGCCCTCATTCCAGTAATGGCTTTTCACCTACTGATTCCCAACAAATCCCTCTCGATTGCCCAGAGGGCTATAGGGTATTCAGCTTCAAAAATTATGGTTATGGAGTTTGAGGCCTATCTGTGCATGCGTATGTCTGAATTCTGTAACCAAAAGCAACAATTAATAGCAGTGTTATTGAAGTAAGTCAGTGCAGCCTTTCTATACTTTCAGAATATCGATATACTTCGAGTAGAAATACTGATATGACTCTGAAGCCCTTGGAATCAATTGAAGGCCTTGGAATCAATCAATTAAAATTGAGGGATAATGACAGCATTTTAGTAGCTAGTATGAAACCTATGAAACCTGTAATATTTTCATACGCTGTATTAGATGTCACTATTATTCTTTTGTTAAGAAAAGTTTATTTTTGTAATTTTGCACTGACTGAATAGAGAGATTTGCACGGTGTTACAAAGAGACATTATTGTATAAATAGCAGTGGATTTTGCAGATCCTATGCTCAATTCCAGCCTAATGCTTGAGAGTTTTTCATCTGTGATCTTTTGGCTATAGCCTGAAAGAGCCATACTATTGTATTTCACAGTCTGTTACTATGGAAACAAAAATATTTTTAGTAGTGCCTTTCAGACGGGAATCTCAGTATTTCTAACTAACACTGTCTGCGCCTCACGGCACCTGGCGGGCAGGTCAGTGCCCTGCAAGTGGGAGCAGTAGGGTAGGGAGAGCTAAATGACTTCGCTAAATCCAAGGATACAGGATAGAGCCTACAGAGGAGTCTATATCTCTTGGCTCTATCCCTTCATGTAGCTCCACTTATGGGGCAGTAGTTCCCCATCACTGTGAGCTAATGCGCAGCTCGATAGAAGATTTCATGAGCTAAAAAGTAAAGTGGTTTTAGATAAAAATGCTTTTTATTTCTAATGACTTGAGTCATTTCATTAAGAGGATAATAATGACTAACCATTAAGTGCTTTTTTATTGTCCTCATTGACTGTTCACTTCTATTTACAGAAATGAAAACCAGAAGATGCCTACTAATGAAAGAAAGAAAATCTTTTAAGGTAGGTGATCGGTGGTTTGGTCAACTGTTCTTTTTCCTTTTCTTAATGAGAATCTTGTTCAAATCTAACTTCCCAATGGTCTCTTCCTCCTCATTAATCACAGCTTTCTTTGTTTCTCCATTTTCTTCCTTCAAGACATTGGTAAGATCTTGGTTGAGGGAGTTAAGCAAGGCCTAATGGCAAGACTTCTAGATCTAATCCAAACAACCTACTTATTGCTTGCAGGAAAAACTGTTTCATGTGGTTCTCCATTACCCTTTATTACAAAATACAAAATTTACAATGCCATTAAAATCACTGTTACTACGAAATTTCCTCACCAGTTGCACTAAAGCATGCAGACCAACCCACCTTCTTATCTCGGTATGAGAAAGCATGACTTACATGGCATATAGTTCAGACACTTGTGTTGATGTTCTCTTTTCTGTTGTTCTCATTTTCGGCTGAATTCCTGTGAGCCTACCTTAATTCTTGTTTCTAAGAAGAGCTGCCTGAATTTTTGCAAATGTAGGAATAATGGTACTTACAGAAACCATTTTTATATTCTAATAAAAATGACTCTTAAAAAGCCCAACTACATTGGCAGCACAAGGGGTGAAAAGAATCCAAAACACAGCAAAAAGCAGTTAGAAAACAGCATTTTTTCTAGAATCCCCCCAAAATCTGTTAGCTTATTCTGTGGATATATATATATGGATATCTTCCCAGAGCTACCTTAAAAAAGAAAATTGAGGCGATACCAAGGATTGGGAAAGTGATAATTTTATCTGGAATGTCATGACCAAATTCTGAGGACAGCATGTAAATGTCTATAGAGGGAGATAAAAGACCTCAGTTCAAAATGACCTCATCCAGAAGAAATCCAAGTGCCATATGTTCATTTGGCCTGGATGTGATACCATAAAGATTCTAAGATACATGCAAGGGGGAAAGGGAACTGGCTTCTCTTTTCTTGAGGAAGAAAGAGCAAAGTGGCTCTGAGTCTATGTCTTATTTTCTTTATGCTAATTTTGAACCCACTCTGAAGACTTGCTAGGATGTAAAGTACAGTATTTTTAACCTGAAAAATTGTTGTATCGAACAGCGGCAAGTTACTGTTCTTCCTCTGCCAACTGAAGGTCACCAAATACAGAGCAAGCAATGACCAAGGCACATGGGACGTTTTGTAAACCTGGAAAGCAGAGATAAACCAAAAACAGAAAAAAGAAAGATTCAGTAATAATTATTCCTCTTGTGACATGAAATAACAGCTAGATAGAAACATCACTTTTAATGAGTTTTATGAATGTCACTTGTCTTGTATTTTGCTTTTTTTCCCCCTTTGCCAAGCATAAATCCACCTACTATGTGAACAGTGATAAATAGAATGCACTTCCAGTTCCAAAATATTTATTTAATATGGGAGAGGCCTCTGTTCCTATTGCCTTATTAAAATGAAATGGTTTATTCAGAGGAAGTGCTGCTGAGGGGCTTCCACCCAAAGCACATCAACTCTTAATGAACTTGTGGCGCTGTCTGAGAGAAGAGGCGCCGCCATTTCGGTGTCTCACAGCTGAGCTTGCGCTCGACGAGGCCGCGGTCGCAGCGTGCCCGCAGTTTGGCAGCAGCCGCACGTCGTGGCACGGCGCCCTCGCTCCGTGATTCACTACCCCACACGTGTGCCAACAGAGCCTCGTTTGTCTGCAGGCTCTTTTTATGCAGAGGTGAGCAATTTGATTTGATTTCAAAATGCATAGTTTTCCCCCAAAGGTTCCTTGGGACAATTCACAGCGCAACTTCTAGCGCAGTTGCGCTGGCACTGTGGCAGGAAAGGTGTGTCCAAGGCTCCAGGCAAAAACAAGTGCCAGGAGGAAAGCTGGGAGCTGCCACCGAACTCTCTGTAAAGGAAAGTGCAGCCTGGGATTACATATGCTGCTCTGCCCTTCAAATGAGATTGTGATCAGAGTTCTTGCCAATTCATCAGGGGAGTTTTGAACCATGTTCTTGCATTGAACTTAGCTGTCATTGTTCCCTAAAAAAAACAAACCCAAAACCCAGCATAATAAAGCACCGTTCTTTTCATTTCATCTCAGGATGTGCCGGGACTTGTCTTAGCATAGTAACAGAATGTTGCCTTTGAAATTACTGTTTCATTTCCTTGCTCCTTGTTGGTAAAGAGGTTAGAATAAAAATACTGCTTTCAAGGATGTTAAAGTGGGTTTTTTATTATTTTTTTTCAAGAGGAGATGGAATAAATCCTAGATATTTAATTTAAAGTGATTAAAGGTAAGTCATAAACTGATCCAGAGATGTTTCCCGCTTAGGCTCCAGGCAGGTGATGGTGGGCAATGCTGCTGAATACTGGTACATCAGTGCTGTAGCTGCCTTGGACCCCAAGGCAGTTCAGAGCAGTGTCAGATGCTGCCTGAATTCCGCTAGACTGAAAAAGCCTTTACAAGGCATAGCTGGGGGCTGCTGGCCTATAAACCCTGCAGTAAGCTACTGTCCTACAGTATGAAGGGCCATAAGGAGAATCAGTGGTTCTGTCACACCAGATTTTCAAATTTTACCCTTTTTTAAAGCAGAACAAGGCATTAAGAGCCATTGACCTCTTAATGCCCATACAGCATTTGAAAAAGGGATTACACAAGTCTCTGGGAAGCTACTAAAAGGGTTCAGCTTTTAAAAGTCAAAGTTACTACATAGAATGCAAGAAACTGGTGCAGGAAAGGACACATGCACCTTTGGTGCGGTTTCATTGGGGAAGTTTTGTTGTAAATGGCAGTGGTTCATCATGGTGTTGCTGTAAAAGCCAATGGACTGGGCCTTGTGGTCTTTCTTTTAGTATGACAGTGAACGGGGCGTTTGGCAAGGCACTTTAGTCAATCTCTGGAGTACAGCCCTAAAGTCAGGGCTGGATACTGGTGGATTTGACAGCTGAAATGCCTTGTTTTCAAATGTGTCTGGAGGAAGAGACGGTGCAGGAGCCACGGGGCTGGAGCGGGGCATGAGCTGCTTGAACCGCGGTCCCCTCTCTCCCTGAGGGGAGCCCAGCCTGTGCGTAACTCGCAGGCAGCGGATGGCATCGGGAGAGCGCAGTGGGAGGGAAGGCTCTGAGGCCCTTGCCAGGAAGCTAATCGTTTCCCCAGGCCCCTTCTGAGTGCCTGAGTCCTCTGCCTTGCAGAGGAGTCACAGGCATCTGAGTGACCTGAACTTAAATGAGGTCTGGAAGCTGCAAAGGTGGATGACAGCACCTCAGCCTGAGGTGACCCCTTTTCTGGAATCTGTCTCTGGATGTTTTGAAACTATTTACTTTTGTGTGTGTGTGTTTAGGTGCTATTTTAATGTCTATGGATTCTCATTTGGGGAAGATACTGCTCTTCCTTTTTACCAATAGCAGGATTTTATCTAAATATGAATTCATATTGTATGGAGTGTTCTATATATTCTTTGAAAGTGTTTTGGGGTAGGAGAGATATAATGTGGGCCTAAATTGCTTGTTTTAAAAATGGCAGAACTTTAATTTTAATAGGATTATTACCTTTGTTCTTTTTTCCCTCAGCAAGTGAAAAATATAAATTATTGTAATTCAGTGCCTTTGCTGTATAAAAGGTTCCTCTAAAACAGTACATATAATAGGATAAGCAACCAGATTAGCTCTTTGAATTCACCTCATGCTGTGGCTTCTCTTCTTAGTCTTTGTAAAAATTAAAATGGCACCATGTTTCCTCAGCTATTGCAGATTATGTTAAGGCAGTGAAACAGTACAATATCCACGTAGGTGTTCTTATGCTTGTGCTGCACACGCTGGGGCCTGTAGTGAAAGAAGGCCAGGGAAAAACTCACCTGCAGCTTTGTGAAGTGGGTTAGAGCCTTCACACATTCAGTGTAATCGGTTTTGCATAACTGAACACACGTGGCATTCACCTCTGTACTTTGCGAATATCATATACTTAATAGTTCTCCTCCTCTCAGGTTTTCATTTGCTGAACTGCTCTTCACTTCCTTTTCATATTAAGGAAACAACAGGCAGAGGCCCAAGCTTCATCGTTATTAATGGGTAAATGAAACGTGCTGCTATTAAGGGACCATTTTAAAGGGAACAGTGTTTGAAGGCCCCTGTGTTCTTGGGGTTTTCTGCTTAGAAGTTTCCTTGCTAGAACCTTGAAAAGCAAAAGACCCTTGTTTACTCAGCCTAGTCTACAGAGAACATGAAACAAGGAATAGATCCCCAGTAAGCAAGGAGCTGTCAGAAGCAAGGGTAGATTTGTGATTTATTTCCTATGGAGAGATATGGGTTGTTAATGCCACTTAAAGAGTTTTTTAAAGCTCGGTGACAGAACTGTTAGGTATGAGGGCCTGCTCAGAGTGAAGTAAGTGAAAAGGGAGGAGGTTTGACGTCCCTGGGAAGAGCTTCTGCCAGGAGGGCTGGCCCCGCAAAGTGCAGGGGAGTTGCTGCACTGAAAGGAGAATTTGCTTTTTCTGGATGGTGCCCAGGGATTCTTCCCATTTCTGTCTCCACTCACTTCTGGAGATCTCATCATTCCTGTTCAATTTGAGACTCCTTTGCTAGCAGTCACTTCTGTCTCCTTCCTTACGTGAGCTTTGGAGCCTTAGTTTGAACCCAGCTGTGTTTTCAAGTGTACAGAACGCAATTGTCAAACTACCTCAGCCTTATTTTTAAAAAAGGATCCAGCTATTAGGAAATTTGTTCAAAGAGCAATTGGGTTGTAAGTACTTGAGACCTTTTCTCAAATGGGACATGGGCCTTCAGGAGACATTGCCCAAAAAGTACCTTGCAGGCCCAGAGTGATGCAGTGGCATTGCGGTTGTTCTGGCCTCCTACTATAACTCTAATAAAAGAAATGATCCTGCTTTGAAAAAATCTCCTTTAGGTCAGTGATCCCCATACTGCAGCCCACCCATGACAAATTGCAATTCTCTATGGCTCATTGGAACCCGCTCAGTCTCCTGCAGGGTATTAAATATACATAAAAGAGTGACACAGTGGAGGGAATGCTTGCCATCTATGAATTCAATCTAGTCCACTTTCTCTTGCTTATCCTGTTACTTGAAAATGGAAAGCAATTAGTTGTGTTTCCAGCAGAATCCCCAAACAGTTTTTAGCAAATGTCAGTACCAGCCGGTAGCACTAATCCTTCTCCAGAGGCCTGGGAAACTTTGCAACTCTGTATTCATTTACTAATTCATCTGGCAGAGTCAAATGCTCTGGCTGGTTCCAGAAATTAAACTATATCAACTCAAAACTTCCTTTCGTTTATAACTGATCTGTTTTTTTCTCTTGAAATAGTCATTAAGCTAGTTTTTATCTTTTCCATAATACTTTCTTAGCATCTGAACATTTTTATGGCCCTATTCTCTCAGTAACCAGAGATTTCCCATAAACTTCTCCTTGGTCCTAAGTTATTCTTTTAGCCCACAAGTATCACATCATTCTAGAGAAACTCTTTCATTTTTCCCCCTTTTGGTTTGCCCACCTGTTCTCCTTGTATCACACACGAGAATCAGCATACATGCAAAAGCTGCTTTTACTTCTTGCATGATGCTAAAGATTACTTTCAATTATTATTACATTCTTACAGTAGTTAAAAGCTTAAAAACAATCTAGGATTGCTTCCACGTGCCTTTTTAGCAGCATCCATGATTCACAGTGAATAATGGTGACACACTTACTGGTTTGTACTGTGGGAGCATTGAGTAGCTCACTGGTGTACAGAAGTCTGTGTCAGAACTCAGGAACAAATCCTTAAATCCTAGCTCAGTTTTTCAGCTACATTTCTTCTTCTCAGTAGCATGGGCTGAAGAAACTGTAAAAGGAGAAAAGAAAGGGGGAGAAACATGACTGCTATTTAAAGAAGTACTCCCTTTGCACTTTCTTTTTTACATTCCTTTCCTTCTCACCTTTGCCAAATACAGTCCTAGAGCCACACTTGTGTTTGGGGAAGCAGAGAGAGATCATGCCGAAATGATGTGGATCCACTATAAGCAGTTACTTATTTTATTTTCCTGTCTTTGCAAACAGGAATATTAATGCTTAGAAGCAGGA
>NW_010578501.1:77457-92418 GCF_000705375.1 Tinamus guttatus
AACAATGTATGAAAAAGCTTAAATCTGAGATTCTAAAATGGTCTGAAATGTTACTGCCTGACAAAACCTTTGTCACAGCAGTTGATCGCTATCCATTATACACAGCTTGCCATATCATAGCTCTTTTAGCACTTGATTGTGTTGGGCAAATTATAGAGCTCCAGGAGCTTAACTGGTGACAAGGCATAGCAATGGCCAGTTCACCAGATGAGGAAAATCTATTCACATCACATAAACTGACAAAAACGTGAGAGAAAAACATGAGAGAAAAAACAGCACGTCAGTCTTCTGCAAAAAGTTACAACTAAGTTACACTGGGGTATCTTGGCAGTTTTTAGCTGTTGGTATACATATAAAGAGCTTTGGACAAATCCAAATCGAAGTAAGATTATTTTGACTTTGATGGCAAGTGACCTCAGAGGGAATTCAGCTAATCCGTTTTAACATTCCCAGCTGCAGCTAGTTCAGATGGAATTTTCTCATGTATTCCTAAGCAGACAGCTCTGTGCCTATGATAGGTAGGAATGTTGTTGCTCAGCAGTCTGTGGAAACCACTGACAACAAAACAGGTGAAAGAAAGGCTTATAATTTGGAAGTCATAGGAGCTGCACCAACAAACTTTCAACACCTTCACGTTACGTGATCTAAAAGTCTCCACCAAACGCAGATTGCTTGTTACTACAAGATCCAGCCTCGCACACTAACATCTTTGAAAATTGTACCTCAGGGAACTTTTGTTTTCTGTGTGTTCTGCTGTACATGCAAACAGCAAACTTGGATCAAAGCTCCAGATCAAAGTCTGATCAGTACAGTACCTTCCACTTGAGAGTTAGTATGTCCACAATATCAGTCATAAAATCTCGAAGGAGACCACGCCTCCTATTTTATGCCAACAAGCATGCCCAGAAGTTACCTAATCTATGCAATTAGGGTCTGTAAAGCATATTTGTTTGATATATGTGAAATGAGCCATCTAAGAATAGAACAGGAGATTTGATATTTATTCTAAATATCTGAGAGATCTACTTTAACCCAGAGATTAACCTGTTTTTCTATAAAACAAGAAATTGTTTTCAGCATCTTCATCAGTATGGATAAAACTAGACAAGACAGCAATGGGCAGTGGAGCTGGTTGCAAGGAATGTGCTAGCACAAAAGATCCTCCTGGGTTTGGGGCTCCAGGTTTCTGGCATAACAGGCGGGCCATTGCATTTTAAAATCCCGTGTCGATAGCAGCCCAGCCAGTCCTCATGCCGTGCTGGTCTGTAAGCTAAGCAAACACAGGCCCCTCTGCTTTTCAGGAAGCAACTAGTGCGGTTTGTTAATATCCAGACCATGACTTATACAGGTGAGTTTAAGCATGCAAATAATATTTTTAAGAACAAATTCTCATCTGTGTGTTCTGCTCATAAAATCAAAATATTAGGTTTGCTCTAAACCTGATATTTTGCTCCTATCTTTAACAGATGTCTATTTTTATCATTAATCCTGCCTATCACCTTTGGATTTTGCTTCTAATAAGTATTTGTATTAAAGAAACTCCACAAGAGAAGTGCAAACAGAAGGTGTACTATGGCTAAATGCTGTGCTGCCAGATTTTATAATATTCTCACAATCCGACAGTTTATTTATAGACTCAGACCTGTTGGCAAGTGAAGAGAGGAACATCAACTGAGGTTGCGCGTGGTAAAAATAGTATTTTTCTAGCTTCTTCTCTTAAAGAAGAAAAGGTTAAAATAAAATGTATTAAAAACTCAAAATTCAGAGGGTAGATGATATCCAAAGTGTACTAAACAAAAAACATACTTTCAAATGTCATGAAAATTAAGGTACCTGATCCATGATTTGAAAGCGTATGGTTTTGTCAGTATTATAAATGTCCATTAACACATTTATTATTGTTTCCCTTGGAGACAGTATTAAAAAGAATTTCTTGTACTGATAAAGAGATAGAGCTTGTAACTTAAAATCCTTTATCCCAAAAGCAAGAGGAATACAGCCTTAATGTATGTATAAGTATACATTTCTACATGTCAGAGAAAAAAAACGTTTAGGCATATTCCTTCATGATTGAAGTATTTCTTACAATTCTATCGGACAAAATACAAAATTTGTATTTAATTTATGAAGAATCTGTAGTGGAAGCTTAGCCTGCACATGGACTGGTGTCGAAAATACACAGTTTTTAAGGTAGCATGAGTTATTGGTGTTACAGTGTGGATAAAAGTGTTGTGGAACAAAGAAAATGAAAAATCCATGGAAATAGCTATTCCTTATTCATATATGTGTGAGTGTGCGCGCATGTGTAGTGTGTGACTATATATATATGGGCGAGTGGGTGTGCATATACATATACACAAACATTGACCTACCTTCAGCAAGAATTTTTTTAAGGTTTGGAAATAGATGTTACCAAATAAATATAGCTAAAATCTATTTCCAGAGCAATAAATGTACCTCGCAGATCAGGTATGGTTTGTGACTTTGTAAGCTGAGGCTCAACTGAGGACATGACAGTTCCTCTGTTATTTTTCTTTTCCTCTGTTGCACATGGTGATAGTTTTGATTTCATAGCATTTATAAGGCCTGTTACTAGGGAGCTGTCAAAACAAATAAAAAAGTGAAATTCACTGTATGGCACAGCATTTGCTTGAACAGCACTGTCGTGACAGTAATAATCTTCACCATCCTTGTTCCGTGGTTTATAAATCATTCCAGGGGTTTGCTCGAGGAAGGACCTTTTCTGTGGATTTCAGTGGATTTTGCTTCAGTCTTTTACCATCTCTATAGGTGCTGTGCAGCAGGGTGTGTGTAGTGGCTCACTGCAAAGTAAATAATTTTTCCTGAGACTGTATTTGGGAAACTACCTTAAGTTATCCTTATGCCTCCATCTGCTCACACAAGGATGGGTGCACAAAGCCCTAACTCATCTGCAATCTGTGGCACAAACCCAAATATTTACTGTGAAATCTAAGGAAACAGCAAAGAAATACGAGATGTCCGTTCTACCTTGCGAACACTTCTAAAAGAAAAAGAAATGGTTGCTCTATGGAAACATGCACAGGCTTCTAGCAGTGTATGGCTTGAGTGCTCTCCCGATTGCTTTTTCTGCACAGCATAAGCGTTTGCCTCCCTGTGTAACGTGCAACACCGTAAAACTCATTAGGTAGCATAAAAGTATTACTGTTCACTGTAGAAAAAGATTTGTCCCTGGTGGGACTTAGCTTAATGATATGTCAGTAGTGCAGAGCTGGCAATGAAGTATCTGCATGGGTAATTCATCCCAAAGGGGAAGGCAAGGAGACATGAGGTTTTCATTTCAATTACTCGCTATCTGTGGTGGAGGAAATGCTAACCCACCTGGGAGAGCGACTTGAGTTTATTGCAGGCCTGTGTCTGTCTGAAGGCCTGTTGCAGGAATTGGCCAGTACAGAAGTAGGTCCTATGCGGTGCTGCTTGCTTGCAGAGCGAGCGAAGGAATGAGCGATCCAGGAGAACTGGTAAGAATGATCTGTGCTGAGGTCAGAGGGCAAGGTAACGGAACATACCGATGAATCTCACATTTGTTTTTGTAGTAAGGGAAATCTCTCTTTTGGTGACCTCCTTGCAGCAAGATTTAAGTTTCTGCTTTCCCCACAGTGTTTAGTTACTTGCAAAGATGCTTCAGAGTGCCCGAGCGAAATTGAAAAGACAGCCTGATGCGAGTCATGGAGCTGGCTTGGCAGCAGTTTGGGGAGGGAGAGGGAACTGTTTGGGGGAGCTTGGTGGGGCTTCATCCCTGAGCCTGGGACAATGCAGGAGAGTAATGTAGGAATGTAGTTTATTAATCCAAGCAGGGGCAGGGGTAAAATTCCCCTGCAGAACACTGGGCAGGCTTCTGAAAATTCTCAGTTTATTACATATTCAGAGTAGGGAAATAGGGGTGGTGTGTTTTCGTATTTCTGGCAATCATCCAGGCCTAGCTGAAATCTTGTTTAATACACGAGGTTATTGCTAACTTTTAGAACACTCCAGATTTTCCAAAGGATGTGACAGAAACCCACTACCTGAAAAAGTCAAGCTCATTGTGATTACTTAGGCAGTAATAGTGCCTTAAGACTCTGATTTGCATGACATGCTCTCATACTGGCTCTTATTCTGCTGGCTCTTATTGCAGATATACAGCAAATCTGCTGGCTCTGTAGAAGCCATTTCTGTAGAAGCCATCTCTGTAGAAGCCAGAAGGTCACATTTTATGTTTTTTAATTACTCATTGGCCTTAATCAGCAATTTTTGATTGTCCTAATATTCTGAACACACTGCTGCCTACAGATTTGCTGCCTATCTGTGTGATTCAGTGTTACACAGAATTTCATTCTGGTCAAATTTTATAGTACAATTTGAGGAGTGCATTCTTTTTCTTCATCATCTCTTGGTTCCTAAGCAACATGTATTTTCTGCTCTATGACGCAAAATATACAAAAGTTCCTCTGAATGCCTTCAGTAATTTGCAGGATGCACAGCCTTTTAAGAAGGGCGCCTTTCCGATGGGTAAGTTAGGGTCTCACAAGGCCAAAACTGTACATCAACTTTAATGCTGCTTACAGGTAGCATATATATACCTGCAGTTACATCACATATCTTTGCCCTGTGTGGTCAGTGTATATATAGGGCACATACATATGTACATGTAAGAAAGCTAGGCATCAGTGTTTCACCTTACTGGAAAAAGAGGCTAAGAAAAGTGTTTAAAACCAGCCGTCTGTTCAGTAGTTCAAATGCTGCAGTTGGTAAGCAGGTAAAACAAGTATGCCAGAGACGTTACGAAAAGACAGTTGTAGTTTTGGGTCAGACTGGATCTCGAAGGGACTCCCTGCAGTTCAGGTCTGCAGCTTGTTGCTTTATTGGCGCTGTAGAAAAGGCTCCTGGGTGCGCTGCTGCTACCCCAGCTGCAGCTTTTCTGTGGCTAAAGAGGTGGTTCGTGCTAAAGAGCAAGGCTGCAGCTATCTAAGGAGCAATAAAGCCCATGTTCCAGCCAGGCAAGTAATGAATCAAGGGCATTCACACCATAGTTCTACAGTAAGTTGTGAACTTGTAATAAGTAACAGCTGTTTTGAAATATACTGTGTTCACCTGTGCTTAGCTATTTTCTTTTAATACTAAGAAGAGATTTATAGTACATCTCACCTTAAAGCCTTGTGTTTTTTTCTTTTATCATGTTCTGTTCCTTCCTATGTGCTTTGGATGTGTGTGTGAGCGAGAGTTTATGAATGGGTATGGAATTGCCTTGTGGCCTGGGCAGTGTCAAATTCAGAACAGAAATAAGATACAGATGTTTATGAGTGATATAAACTGAAACAGTACAGCAGGCCTGTGATGGATACTCTATAATAACAACTTTTAAATTAAGATGGGGTCCTTTTCTAAAGCATATGCTGTGATGTTCAAATAGGCATGAATTCAGGGAAGTTACGTAGTCTTATTATGTAAACAGCTACACAGATAGTCATGGGAGACTTTTCTGACTTTAAAATCTATGAATGAATCTGTCTGTAAAGTCACTGGTTTTCATAGTCCTCAATAAGTGCAACTATGGCTGCTTTGAAAATCTCACAAACTCATTCATAGTAAGCATACAAAACAAGTGAAAATTCTTATGGTGTATATTTGTACCTACATAGATAGTGTTACTAGAAAATAGTGGTTCTGTTTGTCAAGTAAACAATAATTAAGCATGTATGTGTATCCCAGCAATATAATAAGGGGATTTGCGTCCTGGAAAGTTAAGTATTTCATTTTTTATCAATAAACTCTTTAACACTTTGATTAGAATATGGAATAACTTCTGCATGAGGAGAGACTAATGGCAAGAGACTGGAAGTGTATCATGCATATTCAAAAAGTGCTGAATGACATAGGGAAGATGTGTAGAGGCCCCTCTTTCATGCAGTACACGAAATGGGGATGCTTATCAATCCATGAGGTCCTGAGTTTGAGATAAATAGAAGGCAGTATTTCTCCCAATGCATCAGCCAAATTGTGACAGCCAGGCCAAAGGTGGCCATGAGATCAAAACCACGAGCAGGTTCCATGTAGAGCTGTATAAACTCCATGTCAGCCATCAGCTGGGACACCAGCTCCAACGCTGGAGATCCCCAGGCTTCCTGGGCGGGAGGCCCTTGTCCGCAGCCCGAGCTCGAGGCGGCGTGAGTTGCGTGAAGCCTCTTTGGGTTTTTCCAGTAGGGCTCCTCTTTCTCCTTACGGAAGGAATGCAGTTAGCATTTTTCTAATTTGACTAGTTCTGCTTTTTACTGTAGTCCTGTTGCTTGGTGTACGAGTAGTTTCATCACTGAAACGTGCAGATTATATCTGCAGTTTATTTGTAAACTGTTTTCTACGGTAATGACTTTGTAGGAGTTATGAACTAGAAACCAGCTGAACTACGTGGCCAGCTTAGAGACAGCAGAGTAAGGACGTTTCTTGGATGGGAGAAGGAGAGGTGTTTTGTTGTTCTTGTTTGTTGTTGTTTTTGTTAGTTTCTTTGTTCGTTTTTTATACTCGAGAAAAGAAAGAGAGGACAAAGAGCTTTAGCAACTCAGTATTATTTTCCTGCAAAATCTGTGATCTCTATACTGACTTTCCTTTTAAATTTAAATCAGATCAGTTAATGATGAACATTTGGGTGTTAAAATGAGCAAACCAAAGCCTAAAGAAAAAAAAATCACAGCAGCAATTGTCCTGCTAAAATGCCTTTCCCTTAGTGTCAATCCATGGCTAACTGTAGTCCCCCCACAGTCCCACTGAGAGACATCTCTCTGGCAAAAGTGTGGCGAGTGGTTTTTTTCTGACTGCCTTTGAAGCAAAGGTATGAAATGAGAAGTGGCAAGAAGTTAAGCATTTCACACAACTTTATTGCTAATTTCTCAACATTGTCCAGGAATTCGCTGGAGCAAACAGAAGCATCCATGCTGAAACAATAAGACAGCTTAGAGAAAAATCAGAAAATCAAAATTAGAAGTGTATTACTTTTTAACTCTGTACCTTTGCATATTAAATTGATGGTAAAAATGCCTAATGGACATGTATTTACTATTTAAATTATTTGTGGCCCAAGACCAATCTCCTGTGTTCGAAAGATGATAACTATGAATAATACTCTCCTACCAATCCATCTTCATCTTAACTTGTGCCAGTGCTGCCAAGGAAAAAAAAAGTGTGTGGTTTTTTTTTTTTTCTCCTCTTGCAGCAACAATATTAAGATATCATGAAGAGGGTGAGGGGAAGCACTTGAACAAGTACTGCATGAGAGCAAGAGCCCAGCAAATGTTCTGTCATGCTTTCTTAGCGTGTGTTCTGACTTTTTTCTTTTCTTAATTCTCCATGCAGATAAAAGGAAAATACATCTATTGATATACAACTGTTTAGAAGGAAATTGCTCCATGTATGTTCCACTGTTGTTGGGAGGGAAGCAGGAGCACTACTTTAAGAAAGGAAATCAGTTCCAGCATCAAACTGCCTCTAAATTTTGGTGAAGATTGGCATAGGAAGCAAAGAACCAGCCTGATGCTCCCCAGAGCAACTGCCAAGCAGAAAAGAAATACCTACCTGAAAGCAGCTGGTTTCAGAGAATCAGTGTTATGAAACAGGAAGGCAAGTTATTTCATACAGGTTTGATGCTGTAAGAACTGTAGTTACAGGAGTACAAGTCAAAAGAAAAGAAGAGCTATTATTGCTTTAAGCTTTGGAAAACTGCATACTTTTAAATTCCCTGCAGGCAGTAATGGCTGGTGCTCTATTCTGTTAGCACAACGTGAATATAAACAGAGGCAACTGCTGACACTTAGGTCTGCAATTTTTTGGTCGGTCAATGTATTTTTCAATATTAGTATAGAATCCAAGATCTGAACGTGAGCCAACCTAGCCAAGTTTTAAGCCAATCAGTGTGGTACAAAATGAGACCCAACATAACTGTGGTAGTTCCAAATGGATCTTTTGAATGTACTTTCCATCCTTGTCTTTTTACAGCTAGAGAAAACACCAGCAAAAAAATAAAAATCAAACTAACAAGTCGTTTCCAGATACATTACATATGTATCTAAAAGGAAAGTCCCATGCTCTTTCTGTTGTATAGTGCTCTGATCATGCCTAAAAATGCAGCTCGTGACTTTTACTGTTGTGCTTGGCATGCCTTCTCCCAGGCTTCAACAGTACCAACCAAAGTGCACTCCTGCAGGAGCACGCCCGAGGTCCGTCACCTCGGCTGTGCCCATCGCATTTGTGCATGGCCCTCCTGGAGCTTTTGTGAATGGCAAGTCATTTTGCAAAGTTAATGCTGGCAGTCAGGTAGAGGCAGGAAGGTGGCCGCACGGTCCCCTCGGCGCGACACCTTACACCCAACACCTGCACCTAACTGCGGGCTTGCCACAGAACATGCTGTCTGCTGGCCAGCGGGCATCAGGGACTGCGTAGATGAAGGAGAAGTTGAGGAAGCTAGGAAGTAAAAGAGGCACACCTGTAGATTAGTAACCTTGACGTTATGTTAGTTATATGCCATGGGCCACCAAAATGATCTGCTTGGTTCAACATGCAGCAGCCTGCCTAGAAAGAAGGAGCAGCAAAAGAAAAGGCATTGCATTTGTGTGCAGGTAGAAAATGAGCAGCTCTAGTGGATTTGAGCTTATCACAGGTTGTGGCCATTTCCCACCGAGGACAGAAATCTGGGGAGGCTCCAAAGCCCCTATCTTCTGTAACAGAGAGAGTTTCAACAAACTGCAAACCTTGCAGATTCCTAAGAGGCCAATGATTGCTAAAATATGCCGGGGTGGGACAAAGCTATAGATTACAAAATAGATGTGGGTTGTGCCAGATTATCTGTCATTATTTTTATGCATTTCTGAAAGGATGAAAAGATCATTGGCTATTTTGCTAAAAGACTTAGACTATATGGCAAAGGGGAATTAAGACAGTGAGAGGCAGTCAGTGAGAAATATTCTTTCCTGGCAGCCCTCTGAGTAGGTATGGGACAGTAGCTGCAGGAAGCCCTACTACGTGTGTATGTGTATACTCACGTTTGTGCTAGCATGTCTATGTGTTGTAACCTCCCTTTTGGTTAAGCACAGATGGCAGATCCATGGAGCCCTCTGAATATTCATTTTAACTGCCAGTCATTATAAAGCATAATTAAAATTCCTTACCAAAGTAATCTCTGACATTAACATGTCTAAGGATCTATACACATGACCTAAAGCTTTCATTTTATATAGTAGCTACTCATCTAAAAGCCATTTCTAGTATTTAACAACTATTTAAAAAATCCCAAGCCTTACAAGCGCTTCATTAGCCCTCTCTTCTGAAGAGCAAGCATTATTCCAAGTTAAAAGCAGCCCTGCCGGTTAAAGCTAGCATTTGGGAAGGACTGCTCTGTTGCAGCTGTGCCTGCAACCTTAAAGCAAATGCTTCACGCGAGGCTGCAAACAATGTTTGGAATGACATCTTGCTGCAGCTGCACCCTCCTGGCCCATCTTTATTTTCAGCTTTACTGTTGTCTGGGGAAAAAAATGTACCGGTTTGTGAATGACAGTTGTTAAAATACTTGCTGCAGGTGTGGGGAAAAAATGTACCCGTTTGTGAATGACAGACAGTTGTTAAAATACTTGCTGCAGGTCATCCCATTACCCCTCATTCACCAGAGATTTTTTTCTTTACAGAAAGGAAGTATTCTGTTTGCTTAAAATTATAGTCTTTCTGAAAACATCCACCCTATTTAAGTTTCCCAGATTTATGTTGCACTAAGAGGTCAGGCCTTGTCCCAATTCTTTCTCTGGCCTTTCAAATTGCACGAATATTGAGACAAGTTTTAAACAAGATGGGTGTCCTTGTGTGTGAAGACCTGTGACCGGGGAACAAATGCAGCTCTTGCTTCTGTAGTGCCCACAGCAAAGAATATCAAAGCTCTGCAGGTCTTAGCAGCTCTCTTGGAAAGAAAGCTGAACACTACCGGGCCCGAGCTTCAAAGCAAGGAGCGTGCGGATGGCTGTGGCAGCCAGGAAATGTGCGTGGTAACCTGTTGAGGTCATTTGGCTCCTCTACAATACAGTGAAGCCAGAAAGGTGTCCCCAGCCCTCACTCACCGCCATCCAGACAGGAGGCGCCGGGGTGAGTGCTGGCAAATGGACGGGCCGCAGCGAGTCCAGGCCGTGGGGCCGGGGCCGCCCAGCTGGGCCTGTGCAGCTGGTCTGCTCTTCTCCCGGCCTGAGAGGCGCGGGGGTCATTCTCAGGGAAATGCCTAAGGAAGTTATTCTCCTGCCTCTCTGAAATAAATTATTTTGTCCTCATCCTCAGGGCAGCAAAACTCGATTTGGCCTTTACAACTGAGAAGCCCTCACTGCGGATGGAGAGGATAAATATATAAATGCAGCAGATGCAGACCCTTTGCAGATTAGACTTTGTAAGTGGTAAGTAAATCCAACTGTTGGGCATAGCAACTTTGCATTGGGGGCAATATATCATCTCTAATGCTGCCTCTCACTGAGATGCACGTGCCACTTTTATTTTCCAGTAAGGACTTTTTCTGGCATCTGCTGCCAAAATGCTCCCTTTTCCTAAGGAAGTACATGTGGGAACAAATCACATGGTGGTTGCTGTTTGCAACAGCAGTTGTTTCAACAGGTCTGCACAAATGGAAAGGCTTGGGTCTGCCTCACTTGGGGATACGGAACTGGGGGCTCCTCCAGGAGGGCAACAGCAGCTCCAAGATTTTGGTGTTGCAGTCGTGACAGGGATCACTGTGTGAGGCATTCCTAAGGTCAAGTCCTCAACTTCCAGGTACCTTTTTTGGCATCAGTCGAGTAACTGCCAATTTACATCCCTGAAGGCAGCTGAGATCAGAATCTGGACCTCTGCCTATGGAATACAGCAGGGAATTGAGGAAACCGTGTTAAATACAGAATAACTTAGCAGCAGGTTCTGCTTATGTCATCATGAACTGGGGAGTAAGTCACTGGTGCAATCTGATAATTCATGACTAGCAGATCTGCAAATTAATTACCAGGTTCCTCCAATGAAAGCAAAGGCAATGATGTAAGTCCTGTGAATCACCAGTTTTTATTCATGTTCCTAATACGCCGTTTCCAGCAATGAATGCTGGACAAAAGCACAGCATCCACTTGGGAAACAGAATGAAGTGCAGGCCTGATTTTTTCTTCCCTAGCAGGCAGATGCGCTGAGGCCAGTGGTGCGCAGAAACTAAATTATTGGTAAAAGTAAGGTTAATAGGAAATGCATAGTTACATTTCCTGCGCTTGGGAATTTGAAGAATATTGTCTGTGTGTGTAGGCCGAAGGCGGCTTTCCTCTTAATACAGCTGTACTTAGTAAGCTAAAAATAACTGTTCAAAAAAATGCTTTTTGAACAAAAAGTTCTTTGGCCTCAGGCATAACTGAGAAGAGGAGGGGAATGCACATCCTGCAATGTAACCTTTTCTGTTACTGATGGCCCTGACTGGAAGGTGAAAAGCATCACGTAGTCTACAACAAATGAGAATTACCTTTTCTTTCCAAAACTAAGTGCTAAAAGAATCGTTACAATGCTACCATAAGAGTTATACTGTTTGCAAACATCATCTTTTTCCTAGACTCTGTGCTCCCAAAACCCATTTTGCCATTTCTATTCTTGTTCCTTGTGAACTCTTAGCAAGATTCCTGCTTAGGGTATGTACTTGGATGAGGGAAAAATCTTGCATCATTCAGCCCATATACGCTGCTCACGCTGGAGCTGCGTGCCAGGCTCCTCTTGCACTGGAACAGGGCCTGCATGTGGTCTCCGCTGGTGTGACAGACCAAGGCAGAGCAAGATAACACCGCCTGTGTTGTCTTCCTCTTTGGAAAATATCTTTATCTGCGTTCTTTGAGGTGTGTCTCATTTTAAAAGATGTCTCCACCAAAGTGCTTATATTCCCTGTTCCCTGTTGTGTGAATCTGACACAGTCCAGCAGCAAATTATGGCTGGGTAGCACGAAGGGAGTAGGAGAAGAGCTGTGACTCAGAGGGATGGCTCTGAGTCACGTCTCCCCGGGGCCTCTCTGCAGAACCTCTGGCAGGAACCAGCTCTACCGGGCTCATTCTTTGCTGTCCCTCGAAGTCCCCCATGGCTCCTTGCTCTGCCATGATCGGCTTTGAAGGAACCGTCTCATTTAGTTTTTCCGCAGCACCTTTCAGCTGCTATCTTCTTGGGCTTATATTTGTTTGTCAAACATATGTGTCAGAAACAGAAAGCCTGTTAGGTGGAAGCCTGATCTGAAACAACTAGAAAAGGGCATGTTTAATAGCCCCTAGCTCGGCTGGAGATAACTGAAGACAAGCCTTCAACTAAATTCCTCCTCTTGGCACAAGCTTAATTTAGTTAATTTTATGGTCTCAGTACATGCAGAGACTGTATAACAAGTGCTAAAAATACATGATTTCCTAATGGAATACTAAGTTCATTTTTAATTAGTGTGTATTTGGATTAATGTATTCATTGCCCTCAAATTAAAGTATTTATGAAGGTTGTGTGTTTTTTCCCTGGGGGACTTGCTACAGCTTGCACAACTCCTTCCCTTCACCAAGCATCCTGAGGGGACTGTATAGGCCATGCTTCCAAATCCTGAGCATCTACAAATATTAAGTGGAATATTAATGGCACATGATTTTCCAAGGCCAGCATAATATTTTGCTTACATAAGCCTATTTTTTTTAAAAAAGGGGAAGAAAGGTGGGTGTTCTGTCCAGCCCATGGCGAAAGAAGGCCAGGTTCATAGGCGGCCCTCCAGTAGTGATCGCCTGGGAATGTTTCCATTTGCAGTTGCAAGGGTGGCATGGATAACGGGGCGCTGCCAGGAGGCAGCACAGCAAAACCAAAAGGTATCCTGCTGTCTGCTGAAGCCCATACTCGAGGTCCTTTGGGAGAGAAACTCTGTTGCATCTGCACAGTGATCTGTTCTTCTCCAACCATTTGAACAATTTGGCTTCCAAACTCTCTCCTATCTGGTTCTGCAGTTCTGCTGACTGATGCTAATCACTTGCTCGGTAGTGATATCATGCAGCCGACCCCCCGATCATCTCTTTTAATGTTCTTGAAATATTTTGATTATGTAAGGAAAATTATAGGTGCATAGTTACAGTTAATTATATAGAAATGTCATAAGATATGGATTATAATTTCTGTACACTTCTTAATAACTGCACAGTAACACCCGAAGTTTGATATTTTGCTGTTAAAAGCAAATCATTAAGAAACAGGGAGAAAATATCTTAATTACTACAGAAGTATGAATAGACTTTAGCAGGTATTTAGCATTTTGCTTTAAATTCCTGTCTGGGTCCATGCTGCTATTAGAGCATATTTTAAAAGGACAATGCATTTTGCTTACCTTATCACGTTAGATATACTAAAGGCAAAATACCATTACTAATACAGGTTTTATTTTACTGTATACTAAAATTTACTGTATAGTAAAATAAAAACTGTTTAGCTTTCTGTATGTGTTATTTTGCATTTGCGTGCATAGGAAGTACCCTCTTTATTCCCATGAGAAGTGAGAGTAAAGTTAATTTGAATGCAGAATTCTTTTAAAAGGGATGTTATTTCAGTATATGAATATTTTACATTTTTTTCAGTTTAGGTTTTGGATGTTTTGTTTTGTTTTGTTTTGTTTTTTTGAAAAGGGCTTGAGGTAACATGCTCTAAAGCTATTCTGACTTCAGATGTTCTACCTTGAGAGCTAACCTTTGTAGGCTTTACGGTGCAGGTGTAAGTTTATCGATGCTACTTTCCAGTGCGGACAAGCCTGTAGGCCGCGTATGAAAATCACTCATTGCACATCCACTTTCACGTTCTTCTGCTACAGTGTTTTATTCACTTCAGTGAAACACTGTTGGGTAACTCTTTCACTGGAAATCTTTGAGTGGAAATGTTTCTGTTCACATTAGATTGCACAAAATCAATTGGATTTGGCTCAAATTAAAATTCCTTTGGGACAGCATTCTTGCGATTCTCTCTGCAGAACAAGGACACCAAGTGCTGTTACAAGCTGAACGATGGAAGTGCAAGCATCCAAGCAGGCAGAATCCAGACACTTAGGTTAGATTATGTTACTGGAGGCAATTAACGGATGTAAAGCCGTGTTCAACACCTAATGCACCACAGGGGTATCAGTTAAGAGGCAGTTTCCCATGTTTTCTCTCACTGTTCCATGTACAGAAACTCTTCTAACACTTCCTTTGGAAGCTGCATGTTGCAGAAAAATATTAACTGAGGGCACCATTAGATTGAATATGATGCTGCCCCTTATGTACTCTCATGGTGATTCCAGAAGTGGAGGTTTTTCATTAGAGACAGCTGTTTCTGCACGTTTTCATGTAATGCACAAGCGAATGCCAGGCTGTGTGAGAGGAAGGCTGAGTGAGAAGGGAGGTCTCCTCCTCCTCCTCCCAGAGCTTCCTTGCGCTCTGCACGAGCCTGTTTGGGGCAATGAGCTGCAGTCCGGAGCAGAGCGGGCTGCTGAGAACGTACCAAACGTTGTGTCCCTCACGTTTCAGAAGTGAAGGAAAGCTAGATACCGGCCAACCTGCTTGCCGTCAGGGGCCAGCTGGCGCTTCTGGGGCTGCCCACGTGGAGCTGCAGCAACTGTCGGGTTTTGTTGACTGGATAGTGAAGAGTTAATGTGGTACAAAGCCTACTTGGAGTAAAAGTCGTTCCTGTCGTGATGAGTCACGTTAGACAGGTTGGACCTGCACATTTTGCTCCGTTAGCGAAATCATGCATGAACGTGACTTTCTGCCTGCTTCGGGATCTTAAGGACCAGGGCGAAGCCGTCTGTCTTTTGCAACTGTGGCACGTTCAGATTTGAGCCTGACTTGTTCAAAAACCCAGAACAAGCCCAGCGGCCCTTGCCGCGGGCCCGGGCCTGGGGCTCGGGGCGCCCGGCCGGGGGCAGCGGGCGGG
>NW_010578501.1:92982-119638 GCF_000705375.1 Tinamus guttatus
TCGGAGCGGCGCCGGGGGCCGGCGCGCCCGGCTCGCAGCCTCACATCGTCTTCATCCTGGCCGACGATCAGGGATTCAGAGACGTAGGGTACCACGGATCGGAGATCAGGACACCCACTCTGGACAAGCTAGCTGCCGAAGGGGTTAAACTGGAGAACTACTATGTTCAGCCTATGTGCACACCATCCCGAAGCCAATTTATCACTGGAAAGTAAGTTCGCTACTTCGTCATTGAAATCGCCAGTTTAAAGACTGTCCCTGTTGAAAGGAGCGCAGGTCTCTGGGGATGAACCTGGTTAGATGCACCCCTCTGCTCCTGTAGCCAGAAAGGTGCCTCTCTGATTCGCTTAAAAGCCTTAAGCAAAATGCACTTTCCAAAGTGCATTTCTCAATAATGCAGTAGGAACTCACTCACTGTGAGCCAGGAAGAATTCAGGACTGTGAACTACCCTGCCAGAGTATTATAGGAATAGATTTACATTTATTGCAGTACTAACATACGTGCTAGCTGTCAAGTAATGCTGCTGTTACTGGGAAGAGATCATCTGAGATTTGCTTTGCAATTGCAGAAGTTGCAGGGAAAATCCTTGTTAGTGAAGTGAAGGGGAAATGTTTTCTCCTATAAATTGCTGTATGCACGTTGCAATGCTGGACACTCTGAACCTTGACTTGCTACAAGTTTTTTTCTGAGGATTATATTGAATTGAGTGATGATTCCACTGCAAGTGAGGTGTGGATGAGTTCAGGAAATCTGAATTCTTTTTCAGGTTCCTCAGAACTACAGTTATCTCTTTTGTCAGAGTGTAATTGTTACTTTGCAAACAATTAGAAACTTTCCTTTCAAGCCACTAAAATACTTGCTTCATTAAAAACAACCAACGGGTTGCTGTTGTATTGTTTGCTGTCTCTGGTCAGTTGTGTTTTGTTGTTATGCTTTAAGTGGATAAGCTATTACCCAACCTAAGGGCCTTCTGTGAAAGTTGATAAGGATCAAGAGTTGGAGGTTGGATCAAGAGTTCTGCCTGCATTTGAACGGCAGGAACAGTTCCCAAGTGACCCCAAGGGTGGACGCATCGATCTGGGAAAAAAACACCTCGTTTCTGTTTATCTTAACTCACTTCAACAGGAACAGGAAAATCTTAAAAGGACAAAACAAAATGAGAGGAAAAAGAATTATTTAGCTTATTTTCCCTTTTAAGTGTAAATAGGAACAAGGCAACCTTAATACTGCTAGTAAAAGAAGCACGTGATTAAATAAAACAAGCAACTGGCCTGGTGTCTTGCATCTCCTTTTGGTAGAGACGTGATTCCTGGTCTCAGTCTAGTCCTCAGACTTTCTGGACCTGGGAAATTGGCCCAGAGAGCTGACGTTATCTAGAACAACAGTCCTCACGTTGTATTTTCCTGGTGCGGACTGAGAAATTTGTTTTGGAACACTCTTTTGCAAGAACATACGTGCCCTGTGGCAGCTGAAGTAATGGCTTAAAAGGGCACCTTATATGTTAGGATAGCATTTATGCGTTGTAGCTGCCTTCAAAGCCCGGCAGTGGCTGGAGGCAAGGAGCAAGGCCAGCAGCAGCAGGTAGCCAGCCAGCTCCCTGCGGGCGGTGGTTGGGAGCCGGCGCCGCGCGCGGGAACGTCGCGCCGCACACGGGAGCGTCGCGGGGCCGGCGGGTTCCAGGGGAGCCAGGGGGCTGGACCCCCTGCCGGCGGCCGGGGGAGTCGCCTGAGCGCTAAAAAGAGTGAAATAAGTAAGGAATAAAAGCAACCCAGTTGACCTATTTTAATCCTTCACTAAATATGGAACATTTTACATATGTAAATATACATATATATGTAAGAAAAAAACAGACATGTTCTTAGGAACCTAGCTCTTTTCATCTGCTCACTGGGAGGAAATAATTATGAAAATCTGCCTACTTTGTTTCTGGAACATTTTTATTGGAAAAAAAAAGAAGTTTGCTTATCCTGCATTTTTATTTTCTTAACATCTGCTGGTCTAAAACCATTAGAACATTTTTTTCCTGTTCTGCTTTGGGAAAGGGAGCAGCAGAGGGAAAGGACTGCTTTGCATGACTGAGAAATAAAGGAAGGAAATGGTGAGGGTTTAATAAGTCTGGGTAGAATATTAACAAGGCAGATGCAGAAGGATACTATTATCTCTTCTTCTGGCTGAAGATACAAACTGGTGATCACTACTTTTAATGCTTTCATACTAGAAGTACCACAATTAAAGCGCCAGGATTCAAAAACTGTTAATCCACTGGAAGTGCTGATAATTTTTGAATTCCAAGGCATGTTAGTTCAGGGCTAGAAAGCCCTGCTCGCCTGCTGAAGGCCCACCTGGGATGCTACATGCTTCCCAGGACGCATACCATGCTTAATATGTTCCAAACGCTGCCCCAGTGATCTATAAAAAAACAGAGAAACTTGTGTAAATTGGAGCCATTAGGGAGCACTGACTCACGTTGCCAAACGAAAGTTAGACTTCAGGCAAAGAGACTTTGAATGTTCTGCATTTTTTGTAGGTCTCCAGGCAGTTCCTTTAGGATTTGTGCTAGTAGAGAGATCCTTCTTCTGGTAGTTCTCCTATGCAAGAGAGCAAACGAAGGGCAGGAGAGAGTGTTAGGGGAAAGTGTCAGGGTTGCTTGTTTTGTTGTTTCTTTTTTTCCCTTCATGCTATACCATGGCATAAGAGCTGGCAAGCCTGTCTGTGGCCATTTCTGCTCCCCCTTGTCTGCTTTCTCATGTCCTGCTCTTCATGTTTTGGCCACCCTTCTCTTCTTGCTTTGCATTAGTTTCCACCCTCATTACCTATTTTCCCATTCACTTTGTCAAAAACTTCTAAGCTAATAGTACGGCTCAGGCTATTTTTATTTATCTCTTTGTTTTATTTTTTAACCTTGGCCTTTAGTTTTGGGTGCGAGGAAGGGGACACGGCCGAGCGGGATCTCGGGAGCGGGAGGAAAGGCAGCGCCAGTGGGCCCCTGCGCTGCGGGAGCCGGGGCTGCCGGCCTCCCCGCAGGGCTCCGCGCCTGCCCAGGGAGCTGCCCTCTCCCTGCTCGCTGGAGACCTGCCGCTGCTCTCTCTTCTGTGCGCGTTTGAGCCAGGGCTGCTCACAGGTGGGGTTGGTGCATTGGCAAAAAGACTGAAAGCAGGTTTGTTTACTTCCCCCCCTCCGCCCCCTTCCCATGGGAGCACAGGCTGTTGCTCCTCCGAAAGAGGTCCAAGGCATCGTGTGGTACAGTATTCTTTTAAATCTTAAAGTATTCTTTTAAATTTTCTCCTTAAGAGTCTTGATAAGCAAGTCTTGATAAACTAAATCCCTTAATCAGAATAGTTCAGGATACCTAGCTTTAGACTACTACTGAGAGAAAAGCTAGCTTTTAATCTGGTTTACACAGAAGAACATAAAGAGAGTGGTGATGCTTAAGGTTTGGTGAGGCTTAAGGTTTGCTTGGTCAGTACCAGTGTCTTAGGCTTAAGGTTTGCTTGGTCAGTACCAGTTTGAGAGTGGCTGGAATCAGATGATGGGAAAAGCAACGTGCTCTCAGTGTCCCTGCTGGAGCAGGGGGATTGGACTAGGTGATCTCTAGAGGCCCCTTCCAACCTCGACCATCCTGTGGTTCTGTGAAAAGGGGATAAGAAGAGCCCAGGCACGCTCTGTGTCCAGCAGTCTCTTGGTCACACTCTTCTAGACGTGTGTGCTGGTGGTCCTGATGAATTTTCTTTTCATGAATAATTTTACACACTATATCTAGTAGTGCAGTTTAAGAGGAGCTTGGTTTATTGAACAGTTCTGTCCTCTAGCTTCCTAAGAAAATTTAAGATGACCTCTGTGTGAAGGTTTTGTTTATACGTGTGTGAGTTGGTTGATGAGACTGAGGGTAGAAGATGGCTTTGCCATGGTCAGATGTGTATTGCTTACTTAGATAATTTGCTAAGTTCAATTTTTATGAGCGCTGATCTCCTTTGTAAATGATGGATTATTGAAGCATAATCTAAGTGTGGAGAGTTTCCCAGTGCTTTTAAGGAAACTTTGAAAATTTATAATCAAAAGGAGGCTGAGGCAAAGATTATGAGCTTAGATGAACATCTCTTGGGGCACCCAACCCAGTTCTGGTGAGAGTATAATACACTTTAGTTGTATTTGCTGTACCAATACTTGAGGGAAAAAACTTGAAAGATGAAATGATATACACAAATATATATTTTAGCCTTACAAGGAGAAGGGACAGCTGCTTCCTCTTCTAAGCGTTAGTTTTCTGATGACTGTTGGACTTGCAACCTTGGCACCGCTGCATGGACTAGAATCCTTCTGGGCCGCAGAAGGGATCCTGCCCTACGCAGGAGCCGGGACCTGACACGCTGCCAAGGTTACAGATCGCTGAGGAATTTGAACTCCCATTTAGAGCGAGTTGTTGAGAATCACGGAAACCATACACTGATCTCAAGAATAAGCTCTGCATTATGGGTGGAATGTAGAGATGTAAGATGTTGAGAAATGTTGACATAAAACCCTCTTTTTTTTCCCTCGGGATAAAATGAAGTTTGCAGAATTTGCCCATCTAAACCAGACAGAAACAGCCAATATGTAAGAGGTGTGCACAATCAGTGTTATTTTAAATAATTACATCCAAGTTAGCTCTTTATAAATATTACATCTGTTTATACATTGCTGGTTCATATGCATTCTCTTGCTAATGATGTACATAGTGGCCAACTAAGTCATTTGGTCAAAGGGAGGTGAACTCCTCCGAAGGGGACGAGCGCCCTGCGCCCGCCCTCAGCCCCGCCGGGCGCTGCCGCATCCTGCGTGGAGCCGTCGTGGTCTCCTGCTGCGCTGCCGTGTCGGCTGCCGGCCTTTGCGGGGGCCTCTCGCAGCTGCAAGAGGGGTTTCAGGGCCTGGATCCTGCCCGGAGGGTCTGCTACATGGTCGTCTGATGGGGAGCAGCTGCTTCAACAGCCGCTCCTTCGACTTTGGCCCTGTGGCCTCCTTGGCATAAAGCAAATCCAGCAGGCGCTGCTCGGCAGCCCAGGCCCTGGTGAGACGCGTGAGCACTGCCAGTACCATCTGACAGGTGCTTGTAGTCCCGCTGCCCCAAAGCATCCGCGCATCTAGCTAGGGAATCTAGTTGTGTGCAGAAACCCAGTGTTGCAGTGCACGTTCCAAAGAAATTTAATGTTCTAGAGGAAAAAAAATCCTGGAAAATGCATGGGACACTCCGTTGCATACTTGCATTAATTTGCAACTAACGAAGAACTACAGTACAACAACCCAGTATCTCAAGGCACGGCCTATTTCTGCATGTGCTTTGAAGTAAAGAAACTTTGGCAGTTGTCAGTCCCACGTTCAATTCTGATCTGTGGTTTTGCTAAGAGGCTGGATGATGAAATAGAGCGTGCTGATTAAATGTGCCACTGAGTTTGGTGGGACTGTGGGGATAGCCCGAATCATCTGGACAAGCTAGAGAAATAATCCGAGGAAAAAAAGCAGAATTAAATTTAGCAGTTGTGAATTGAAGATACAGGGCTGGAGCAGGCATAACAACTTTGCAAGCAGTGGATGATGGACGACTGCTTATCTGGCAGGTCCTTTAGAAAAGTGGCTGGGATTACGGGAATCATGCACTGAATGTAAGTCAGCAATGTCATGGAGTTGCAAAAAAGGCAAACATCACAGTAGTTTGTTTAAATGGGGGAGTTACCAGATATGTGAAGCAGCCTTTCTGCTTTGTAGCTGGAGCTCTTGTGCCCAAACTTGGGCATTGCTCTGCTAGAGCAGTGTGTGTTATTGGACAGTGTCCATGTGAGGATCATCAGAGATATCAGAAAGATTACTGTGGAAAAAAGATCAAAAGAAATTGTGCTGTTTAGTCTAAAGAAGAGAAAAACGAGAAGGAACATAAAAAGTCTTACAGTATGATAAAATCTATAGCAAAGAGAAGGGGGATAATGCGCTTTTAGTGTCAGGGTGGATGGCACAAGCAGGAGTGGGCTTCCTTGAGTGAGAAAATTTCAGGTTAGATAATAAGACAGAGTTTTAAATGATGAAGACTGTCACACTGGAATAGCTCGCTTTGGAAAATTGCTGAGTTACTTCATTAGCAATCATTAAGAACAGACAATGAAAATGTGTCAGGAATGATGTAATGTAGCTGAGTCTGTCATGGGGAAGAGAGCTGAACTGTAGGACTTCCCTTCCAGCTCCTTCTTCTGCCCTTCTTTTGAAGGACCTATTAACTGCAGGAGGCGTCCGCAGGACTGGGCGAGAGCTAGCAGAGCAATCCCACACGGCACGCGAGAAGGTGCTTCTGTGTTCCTGCTGGGAGAAGGCAGTTCCCACGAAAGTGACACTTCAGCTTCTCCAAAGAATTATTTTTTCCATATCCTCATTTTTCTCTGAAAATTTTCAAGATTTTTTTCCCCTCTGGGCCTTCATAACTCTAGCAGTATGTAATTATTTACTTCTGCTCACTTCTTTTAGCATAATTTGTAGGACTGCTGCCAAAGATGCTGAGGTATCTTTTTCCATGTTCTTATACTTGAGGTATCTCTTTCCATGTCCTGTTGTTATAATCTTCCACTGAGGGTGACATTGTCCAAATATAAGCAGTGTGTGAGGGTTCCTGGAAGTATGCAGAGGAGTAAATAGCTAAATGTAAGGACTTCTTTCCTTGTTTTGTTCTGTGTCTGTTCTGTCCTCTCTTCTTTCTGCAGAATGTCAGATCCAGTTAGTCAAGTGCTCTTTATTCTTGAATAGTACAAAGTCTGTTCTTATCCCCATAACTAATAATGGGCTTTAAAAGGAGCACTTGGAGGAAAATAGTTGGAAAGGAAACTACATACAAGCAAAAAAGATTGAAAAAGATTAAAATATACCAAGGAGTATGTATATGAAGTGGGTGTGTGTATATATATTATTATATATTATATATATACACACACACATATACTTCAGGCTTGCTGCTTATAAAACAACTGTAAGATTGCCTAAAATATGTAGCTAACAGTTGAAATGGGTTGTTTTTTGTTGATGTGTTTTTTTGTTTGTTTGCTTTTAATACCTTGCCCAATTTATGAGGATTTTGGGGGAGCCATGTTAGTTCATAGGGCAGGAGTAATGAAAACTTGTAATTTTTTAAATGGAAATTACAGAATGTTGCAATAAACTGAAGTATTAATATGTACTGATTTACACAGTTTGCCACACATGAGCAACAGCATCTTCAGTGAGTGCATGGTGCATCTCGCTGCTTTTCTCACCTCTTACTCCATCCTGATATAGGTTCTTGTGATGCAGATTTCTCATAAATACTTAATGGTCATTCTTTGAGATGTTTGTGTATTTTCTCTGTATTTATTGAGTATTGTCAGGTTTTGTTTCCTGAGGTGGAATGGTTTGCTCAGGTTTAGATTGAATGGTAAAAATGAGTGAGATAATTTCAGCAAACATGAATTTATTAGATTAATGTAAACAAGTTAATCAAAGGTTATGTCTGGAAGTAAGTGATTGTATATCACTTGTTTGTTTTCTCTTTAACATTACACCTTTTATAGTAATCTACACGTTCGTTTTCTTAGATAAAACCCAGTAGATCAAACTAATGAGCTCAGCTTGTCTTTGGTAATTGCCTATTCCCTGTTAAACACCTAATCAGGAACAGCACTCGTGCCAGGACATCCCTTCTGCCTTGTCGCGGCCCGTGGCACTTGTAGGTGGTTGCTCATGATCCCTGAGGAGCGGAGGGTTAGGGGTTAGAGTATTAGTTATTAAGATTTATGAGCACAAGTGTTTATTCCAGTATTTGAAAACTTTAAAGATACTACCAACTCTACAAAAGAAGGTCCCTCAAATCTTATCCTTGTTTAAAGTCCCAAAATTCAGCAGATAGATAGAATCAGGCAGAAACTTCCTTCTGTCTCAGTTTACACTAAGTAAACAACTTTGCAATACATCTTATCAGGCTCCTGAATGATTATTGTTTCTTTGTTTTTTAATTAATTAAAATATATATTATATAATACTGACCCACAACTTGGTCCTTATTTCTTAGTGATATTTTAATCTGATTATATGGGAATACAAGATTGTAAACAGATTGCTATGGCTCTTATTCTTAAAGTAACATCTTGAGATCCCTCCCATTTTAGGTTTCAATTACTTTCCCCTCCTAACTGGCTTAGAAACTTAACTGGCTTAATTGACAGTCTCCCAGGTGGGCGGATTAGGAGGGTACTGAGTCATGGGTTTTAGTTATCACTCTGATTGCATTTAATGGGCTTCCTAGGTGCTTCCCAGCTTTTTTGCTTTTAGTGAACAAAGTAGCAGCAGGATAATCATCAAGCACTTAAGAGAGTATGATGGAAAAAAATCAAAGAAGACTTAGTAAGTTTTCTTTCTTTTCTTCTGAGAAAGAATCATATTAAAAACAACATTTTTTTAATTTAAAAGATGTAGCATCACTGGTTGTTAAACAATATATGAAGCTAATCAATTAGGACTATGTGTAATAAATATTTAACATGAAATATGCAGTCAGCAGTTTGCATTACATTTTAGTTCCAAAATATACGTTTCTCAGAATATTATCTGTTTCTAGGTAAGTTTACTGCATCCATTTTAAGATTCAGTGTATTTTTCTCTCGATTTATGCATTTTCAGTTTCTTCTCTGATAGAGAATATTGTACCTTCATGAGACAAATAGTGAAATGCAAGTTTGCCTAAAACATGAAATGTTAGTGGGTACTGAGGTATTATTGTAGGAACAATCTCTGCGATAATCAGCCCTAATAAGAAGTGAGTTTCCATCTGCTTTGAAGGAGATCATTACGAATTTGAAAATTTGAAGAAAAATTGAAGATGAATACTTGATTATAGTCGTTGTGTATTATAGAGCCTAGAATTATAGAATGATTTATGTTAGAATATAAAAGGTTTATTTTAAGATTAAAAATAATGAGCCTCTGTGATAAACTGAGGAGTATTTGGCCATCCTGGTAATGTTAGGCACATGTGCTGTAAATGATGCAGTCAGATGTAATGATGGAGAGCTAAGGTAATGCTCTTTGGCACCATTATAGCCTCGTTGAGTCTTTAGCCTGACGCAGATTTCGTTTTATAACCCTTTGGCAGTAATGCATTTCCCACGGTGAAACCGCATGTAGCATCTCCAAGTTGAAGGTTAAGTGTTGATTTCAATATTTCATTTCTTTTTCTATTGGAGACAATCACACGGTTTATGTATTGTTTTCTGCCGTTAGGAGTTGGTGTTTTCTAGTACTTTGGCTGGCAATTTGCAGCCGATTCACGCGGTTGCAGCGTGGCTTTGGAGAAGGGATCCTGCGGGGTGGGACTGGCCGCAGAGCGAACCCCGCGTGGGCGCCGCTCCGGCCCCTGCGGGGAGGCAGCAGGTTCCTCCAGAGGCCCTTCGGGTGGGTCTGCTTCAGCTCCCCTGCTGCGGACTGCCTTGGGTTCCCGGAACCTTGGTTTGCCCTGGGAAAAGGTAGCTCTGGTAGTGTCCAGTAGCTTTCTGTACTGAACCCCAGACTCTTATCCATCTAGTCACTAGAAGCCAAGCTCTTTTCTTCGGCGCATTTTTGTTCCTGCTCCTGCTTCTAGGAAGTGTCGCCTTGAAGTACCCCAGAGTTGAATAGTGTGAGTCGAAGCCAAGCCGTTTTCTTCAGTGCATTTTGGTTCCTGCTTCTAGGAAGTATAGCCTTGAAGCACCCCAGAGTTGAATAGTGTGAGTCGATGCTAGCTGTATCTCTCGCTGCATTCATTAACTTGCCATGATCTTTGCCAGTTAGCCCATTTAAAGGCTTTGTTTGTGTCCATGTAGCTCTGGTGTGTAAGTCTCTGCAGTGCTTTTGATTCTGCAAAATTGTCAAATGAAGATGACACTTTATTACTCAACATATGTTTCCTGTATGCAACTGAGTCATTTCTGCTAGCTATAGAACAACAACAGCAACAATGTATGTTTTATTACCATGAACCATGACGAGTCTATATAGCTAAGGGAAAATTAAGTTTACGGGTTATTTTGTTTTGGTAGTTGTAATATCCAAATTGCAGTCTCAGGCATCTTAAGGAAAATCAGAGTAGAGCACTTATGTGCTAAATGATTTGCTATATGGTATGCTAAATGGTATGCTATCCTTTTCTAATTCTGATACTTCCGACCCTCAAAACACTAGTGATCATCATAATAAATTCATTTAGTTATCCAAAGCCAACTCTACTCCCCAAGGAGTAATGGTATCATCCTGTCCCTCAGTCCTGTCTCTAGTTATTCAGGTGCTTGTGGGCTGCATAATGACTGCCATGCTCCTTTCAGGCATGACTGGTATTTGTGTTCCTGTTAACCAGTTGCTGGCATGCATGCAGATTTTGTATCTGTAAGGTAAACATACTTGCTTTATTTTATGGATGGATTAATTACAGTTGATCCCAGTAGTGTATATATATATATTTTTTAAAGTAGCATAGATAATTCTCCTTGCACTGGTCTGAAAATATCTTTCAAAATGCTTTCAAAGCCTCCTATCGAGGACAATTTTCATAGAGTCGTAGGTTAAGGTTGGAATGGACCTTTGGAGGTCAACCCCTCTGCACACGCAGGGACACCTAAAGCACGTGGCACAGGGTGGTATCCAAGCAGGTTTTGAAGATCTCCACAGCCTTGCTTGGCAACCTGTTTCTAATAAATAGTAAATATTTAGTCTCTATGTTTCTACCTGTATAGCATTTTAAGACCGTATGGAAAAGGTAATCCTAACTAGGAAGAGAAGGGTCTTTACAAAAGTTACGTTAATCCTAGGACTGCTTTTAAAAAGCAAACAAACCTGAGGTCCTTGGAAACAGTTCAGGGGGCTCTAATTAGAGATGACATGATATATGATCTGATGTATAGGCAAGATTATTGACTTTTTAAGTTCACCTTCCCCGCTCCTTCCCCAAACCAAATGACAGGCTTGTGATGTACTGCAGGCCCTGGAATTGAGCTCTTTGCTATGGCCAGCTTGTCCTAGCTGTGTGGGGAATCTTTTTACACTTTGTCTTGCGATTTGATGTGAGAACAAGGTGCTTTCAGTGAAGCAGGTGTTCTGTTTACGGCATGCGACAGGCTTGGCTGGGCTCCGCTCAGGTGGCTGCTGCCAGCGATCCAGTCACGGGGTGAAACGTGTCTCCTTCGTGGAGAAGGAACAAGTTAGCCGTGGTGCTGCTTGGGGTGTCTCTGCTGCGCTGCCTGTGTCTGCGCCGCACAGAGCGCGGTGCCTGGGAGGTCGCGGCCGGCCTCCCTGGCGTCCGGGCGGCTGCTGCTGCCTGCCTCCCTCCCGGCCAGCTTGGAAGGCAGGGAGCAAACTCGTGCTCACTGCTGCAGCGCCGCGCGGCTGCCTCTGGGCAGCGGAGGTGGCGCAAACCTTAGTGAATTGTCTAGGCTGTCCTCCCGTAGGAGAACGTCACAAAAATTATTCTCGAAATATGCTTGAGAAACTTGTTTCCAAAATCCTTCAGCAATTCCCAAACTTTTCTAGGCTAACTTAGTTATAATTTCAGTTCTTTAGTTTAAAGTTGGCTGACTTCTCTCTATCCTGCTGCAGTTTGAGCTTGCAATCTCTTGCTTGTTCTTCAGTGAAGTGCTTCCTTTGCTACAGAAAGGCAGTAATGTCCTGCGTGTCCAAAGTCTAGTATCGTGTCTGTGCTCTTTCCTTCTCCTGCTCGAGCAAAATCGGCTCTTTTCACGTGTCCACACAGACCTTGGCTTGCACATTGCTGTCTCTTCATTGCTCATGGGTAGGAGATAGCAGGAGAAGGGCAGTTCACCAGTTACGCTGCAGTCTGCAAACAAAACCAAGGTGCTTGTCCTCCTGGGGTCGCTGCTGTCGCTGCACCTGCGTGCTGGGGTAGCTCGGGACAGGGGCATCCCCAGGTCACAGTCATGGAGCAACTGAGTCTGCGGCGTGACCCTCTCAGGTCTGAACGCTTGGTTATGAAGCAAATATATTTCCTTACTCTGTGCTGCATGTCACATGTTACACTTAGGCAATCACTTATATACATCCCACTAAGATTTTTTTTTTTTTCCTTCTGTTTGTTTTTTGAAATAGTGGAATCTGGCTGACTCATATTTAGCTGGGTTATGCAGGAAGCCCTCACTTTTTCCTACAAAAAGAAAAAAAAAAACACTTTGGGCAGTTATTCCTACATAAAGTAGTACTTTGTTAATGCTTCCCTTCTGTTTGGTTTAGACTATTCTTTTAATTTGTAAGTTCATTTTTAATTTTACTGCTGTTCTCCAAAGTGTATGCAGCAGCTCTCCTATTCAAAGACATATTCAAAGTCTGCAAATGTAGTGAAATTTGCTTTGTATAAGTTTAATCTTAAAAATGTATCATATTCCATGTAAAAATGATGAGTTTTCATTACTAAATGTAATGACCTCATTGGTTTTACTTCTTATTTATCAAGGTTGTATTTTAAGTATGGAAGAACAAGCTCCATAAATATATTTACTCCGAATTCTTTGTGTTGAAACTTGGAGCAGTTTACTGATTGTGTTTTCAGAATTACTTAAGGAATTGGGGATTTCATTCCAATTCATTTGGGAATTTCATGTTCTCTTTTCAGCTGTTGGCTTTTAATGTCTTACTTGGTTTGTTTTCCAGCTCTCCCTTCTCCCTTTTCTTCCTAACTCATAGTTAATTGGATAATTATGCTCTGTTCAGGACAGCATCATATAAACCATGATGTAGCATCCTGGTACGCTAGTGTGTTACAGGGTATCACCTGTAGCTGGGAATGAAGACAGGAATTGTTTGATTGTCTGATCAAGTTTTATTTTCTCTATATGTTTCTGTGATGAAACCAGGCAAAAAAAATCCCGAATTAGTGGAGAGAGCCTTCTCTGTAGGCTCTGGTTTGTGCTGCAGGCTGCTCCCAGGCAGGCGACTAGGCCAGCCTTGCTGCAACTGCAGCTGCCCGTGCCACAGGTGAGCACGGAGCCCTTTGTGTCTCTTGTGAGTTAGGGAAAGTTGCTCGAGTATGTTTCCTCACAAAAAAAAAGTCTGTGTTTTAGACTGAGCTGATCATAAATGTTATAAATGTGCTAAAGCTAATATGCAAGTAGAGCTCCTGACAGTAGCTCAGTGATACAGGTACTTGTACTCCTTAATATCTGTATTAGATAGTCACTTTGCTGAGGAATGAACAAATTCATGATTTAATAGGAAGAGGAGTTTCTCGTCATTGACATTTGAAGGCATTTTCTTAAAAGACATTTTGAAGTCTGCAGCTCTTTTGAAGCAGACATATATGGAGTTAAATAGCAAGGTTTTCTTCTCTATAATTACTGGTGGGGCCTCGCTGGGTTTTAAAGATTAGGGATGACCATTCAGGCATGTTCCAGGTGTTTCCTCTGCTGTGACTAATATCTACTTTTATTAGCAATGTGACCTTTACTTTCATTTGGATCTGACAAAATGGCCTTGTCACCTGCTTTCAGACAGAAGTGGATTTTGGTTTCAGGAATAAACTGAATTTTGGTAAGCGTGTGTAAAAATGACTCCTCCTACTTTTCAAGGAAAATTTATTATGATGAAGGAGGAAGGGAGAAAAAACACATTACTAGATTGAAACCACCAAGTTTATATGGGACAAAAATGGGGATTGTCAATTTCTTCACTTAAGCATCTCAGGAAGCAACAATGCCTTATCACTCAGGCAGGAGTTTCTATTTTTCATATAATGACATTTTTCTGGGTCATTTTTCTTTAACGTGAATAAAACATCTAGGGGAATTGGACAGATTCTGAGCCCAGGACTGGAATTTAGTAGAATTCAGAGAGTTTTAGAATTTTCACAAGACAGAACTGAGTTTTTTTTTTCTTTTTTTTTTCTTTTTTTAAATCTTCTCTATTCAATGTCTGGCCTAGCTATAAAGGTACTCAGCCCTTTAAAAAGGCTTTGTAGAAATGGCTTTGTAGAAACGTAAGTTAAATACTGAAAAATACATAACTCTTTCCGAAATACTGTCATCCGCCTGTGGTGGTGATAGAATACACTCCTGTTGGCCTTGCTCATGTCTTGTCTGGCCTAATTTTTGTAAAGTTTCGCTACTGTATTGGAATACGAATATCCAAACAAAAACTGTGGCAAAACAGTTCTAGTTGTTTTAAAATGATATCTATCAAATGATCATGTATATAATTAGAAGATTTTCTTTTTAAAAAAGAGTTGTCTTATGTCCTGTTTAAAAGGGAAAAGAGTGTCTGACTGAGCACCAAGGAAAGTTTTGGTATTTACTGAGAGATGTAAAAGCTGTTGTTTTTCTACCACTATTCTTTTATGGAAAATAAATTTGCTAAAAAACACCCTTGCTTAGTCTAACTTCCTTGGCTTGCCTATGGGAAATTCTGATTTTAACAAATGGAAGGAGTATGGCTGGAGTCTGCTCTGTGGTAGCACTTGATACGTTGTGTCAAAACAGTCCTGCATTTTTGGAATTAAATTATGCACGTTTTTGAAGGAAGCGCTTGCAAATATTACCGTGCTGCAGAAATGTCTGAAACAGTTGGTGCTGATACAGTGCTGGCCAGGCAGAAATGGAATTAAAATGTTTCCCTCCAGCAGCCTGCTCTATGCGTATCAACTGCTAGTATCGTACAGAAAAATATGTATTACGCTGATCCAAGCTAAAAACACATCCTGCCTAAACAATCGTCATCTTTTTTTGGGGGGGAGGGGTGGAGATCTTTTTGAGAGTTTGGATTTTAACATTCATAGTAAACTTATTTCACCCCTACAAGATCAAATGGATCAAAATCTGCTGCTGTCCGTTATTACCAATTAATAATTTCAGTTGCGTTGGCGTGGATGATAATATGCCAGGTTTACAGTGCTCTAGAGCAAACTTGTTAGTGACTTTGTTTTGGAAAGCAAACGTGACAGAGCACTGCTTTGCCTTCTCAGAATACCCTCAGAAGTGCATTAATTCAGGGTCTCTTACCCAAAGTGCCCAAGCACTGCTGACTTCGTTCCGTAAACTGCAATCATTCCTAGTAGGAAATCTTAGCAAAGGACAGAGATCATGTAAAAGTGGTCTCTAGATGACTTGCAGATATAACCAAATGCAAACACAGTCAATCTCAGCCTGGTCCTACTCTTGTCTGCCAGATAACACAAGAAATGACCAAGAAACAGGAGAGACAGAGAGAAAACTTCATCTGTCTCCAGCACTGTAGTCTAGATTAGCCACTTTACTAATATGCTTAGCTAAATTAATGACTGCAGTCTGCACTGTAATTGCTGTACATCTCAGAAACATCATCTATCTCTTACTACTTTGTCAGAATAATTTTTCTTTGTTTTCTTAGTTGCATGAATCTAAATTTAAGAGCCAATGAAGTTGTTATTTACAAGGCTGTATTTAACATGAGACGCGTGGTTTCCTTATGTGGAAGGAAATGCTGGCTTCGAAACTCCATGTAAAAAATCTACCAATGTTCTTGGTATGATTTAAAAATGGACTGCTTTTTTTGATGATAAGAATATTCAGCTGTTACATAGAGAAACATACAGGGAGGGATAAAGGCAATTGCAATGCAGGATTCGGGTTGCAGAATTCATTGGCTGGAGGGAGCTAAAGCTGCGTTTGCCCCTTACCGGCAGGTAGGTGCAAGGCAGCCAGGCCTGCTGCAGTCCCAACGAGCCCCTTTCAGGGAGCGCTGGGCGCCCCTCAAACACTGTTTAAACAAGGAGCACTATTTAAACAAAAATCTTCATAATTAGGAAAAAAATTGAAGTGGTCGTGAGTTGTTGAGGCAGAAGTGGAATCTTGCAGGCCTGTTCCTGAGGGAGCGAGTAAGGGAAACCATCTTTCTGGTGAGAGGGCAGGATGGTGGATAATGGGGCAGGGGGATTTATTAAAAGATGGAGTGTGCTTTGCATGTGTCTACTTGCTCAGCAAACTAATTTAAAGGTGTGTTTTCAATTTATAGTCTACTCAAGAGCTCCATATTAGTCAAGCACTTGAATTTCTGTCGCTAACGTTGAGGGAGTTGTGTTGTTTTTTTTTCCTGTCTTGCATACCTTACAAATTGCAGATTTTTTTAGAGGACTTTTTTTTTTTCTTCTTCTTCTTTTTTTTTTTTATCCCAAGGGAAGGGAGCAAAAACAAACAGTTCAAGCTAGAAAGCAAAAGCAAAGCAAGTGAATGAGGAAAATGCCATATTGATTATTTTGTTGGGTTTTATGTTTCTTACTAATAGAATATCTCTCTTTTTATCAGCAATTGCATAGACGTGTGAACTGTGCCTTTTGTGGATGGCGTCCAATTTTGCTGTTTCTGTCCTATTCTAACAATTTCTTACTAATAGAATATCGCTGTTTTTATTGGCAGTTGCATAGATGTGTGAACTGTGCCTTTTGTGGATGGAAGTCCTATTTTGCTGTTTCTGTCCTATTCTAACAAGGGCACTTTTAAGGCAAAAAGAATAACAAAGTTCCTTTAAATAGCTCGAAGCTAGTCTTGAGACTCCGATGTACGTGTAAGTTGTTGATTCAGGAGCTTGACGTGGCCCTCCCGTACCCGGCGCACGCTCGGTAGCTGTGGGTGGTGGGGGGTCCGTCTCCCCGTCCAAGCTGTTCCGCTCCTCATGGGCCTGGAGACGGGGGGAGCGCGGAGCCCCCGGCCGTGCTCTGAGCTGCGGCGCGGCGCGAGCCCCCTCGGGGATGCAGCGAAGCAAGAGCGGCTCCGGGGAACAGCGGGGGAGCCCTGGTCCCGGGCATCAGCCCGCAGGAGAAAGGCTGGCTCATCTCTCCCTCCTGATCCCGAGGCTTTTTCCGGTTGGAACTTCGGGTACTCCGGTTTGAACTGGGTGTCACTGGATATGCTAATGAAATTTTCTGATGGAAAAATTATTTCACTGGAAAGCTGGCCAGATTTAATTACTCTATTTAAGAAGTGCTTTTGGCATGCTGGAAAATTCTTACAAGCAGTGGGAAAAGATGGCTACATAAATATCTGTCTGGGCTGGCTACTGATTAAGCTATTTCAAATGAGGAAAATCTGTGCAAGACGCACTGAATTCGTGAAATCTGACAGAGGGCTAATTGCGTGAATCTGGGCGGAGCAGTGACATTCATACATAGGAAAACCACCGAAGCCAGAGCAGAAGGCGCTTGGAGGTGGTTGTGGGTGAGCTGCTGGTGTCCGTATTGCTGTGTGCCAGTGACCTCAGCAGGGGAGCCCGGTGATGCAGGGAGGATTTTATTTTAGCACACAAGATTCTTCAGTGCAGCCGATGCAAAGGATATTTCTATATTTGGAAGGAAAAGAAATGAGGTCAACTGAAAAGCAGTTTGAACAGCTATTTCAGGTGTTGTATAGGGAACATGTGTAACTTCAGAAGAAAAGTAGACATTTCCTAGGAAAACCAATCAGACTCTTGAAGAATTCCAGAACTGCAATTAGCTGCAAGTTTGAGCCTGGATTTTTTATTATTATTTTATTTTTATTTTTCCTCTCCTCTCATCATACAGGAATGATCCTGAAGACAGATGGAAACTTTTTCCTTTATTCCCTCTAAACCTGAAAAGTTTGGAGGGCTTCACAAAATGTAGTTAATGCAGACTTAACTATGTAGTGCTGAAATACTTTGGTGGTGATACATATTGGACTATATATATAATATCAAGCATTAGTCATTCTCTTCTTTTTCCAAAATACCACACAGGCCTTGTGCACTTGATGAAGCACTGAAGGCTAGTTTGCAGTAGCCTCAAAGCAGCCTTAGTGTGAGTCACCTGTAATTTCATGTATGCAGGGATATGCAGAGTTACACAACCATGGTATTTTTCTGGTAGAATTCGGGATTAATCTGCATTGAAAGAGAATTTTTTCCCCATATTCCTTAGTTCATAAAATATTTCTAAGCTGTTGTGAAAATAAAGTGATAGAAGGAGTTTATGTGACATTGCAAAGAATTAAAGAACCAGCATAAAACTTTCTTTCATATTTCACAACCAAACCTGGCATATTTCAAGTGAAAATGTGTCCAGCCATGGCTTTTTTTGCAGTTATCTTGGAATATATGCCATTTCTGAATGTAGTAGTTCAGTTCTGTGCTGTTCTCTGATTCCTATACTGATGCATCATTTCTAAGCCATGTTCATTGTGACTAAGTGCAGAAAATTAGTTTTCCACAATTAGTTTTTTTTGCATTTGGCATTTAGGCCAGAGTTCAGGAACAGGTAGGTGCTTAAAAATATCCCATTCAAGAAAGGGCTGCAACATGTGCTTGCCTTCTGACTTCATGGACTTGAAGCAGCTGTGGAAGTGCTCTCCACAAGAAATTTCCTGAATCGGAGCTCTATAACTATTAAATGAGGCTAACTTTTTGATAAATGTGGATGTAGTTTGTTTGGGTTTTGGTTTTGTTCTTTTTTTCTGTAATAACTACTGGTTTGCAAAGACTCGCTGCTTTTATCTTTCATATTTTTAGAAAGGATTTTAGTTCTCATGGTTCCAAAGAAATCTTTGGGAAACTAAAATGCCACACTTGCCAAAAGATGACAATCTAAATTGCTTCATTTTTTCTTAATTGGCCTTTTTAACTTGCAGCATTTCTTTTTTGTTTTGTTTTTCTCCTTTCAACTGTTGAAGTTACTGACGGAAATTCACAGGCCACGACAATATGTGCAATCAGTTAGTAATAAAAAATCATAATTTATGCTCATTCTGTCTGTGTAATATAGGTGGCTGTGTCATCATGGAGTAGAGAAGTAAGAATGGCATATGGCCCAACAAGATAAATGCAACTGTGAACATGCTTTGGTTTGACTGTAGAGCAGGATGGATCCTGGATTCATTGAAACATTGAGGTTTTATAGCATGTGTGTTTATGTTTTTATGTGTTATTAGAAATAACCATTACTCAGGCAAGAGTGAGGGTTTTTGGATTTTGGTGGGAATGACACTGGGCAGGTGCCTGTTCCACTCACGCCCTGTCTTACACTCTGTTTTATTTCCTCGCCTGTTGCCGTATGGCCTCAGTTTCTGTTGGGCTCCTAGAAACTTTCACAATGCAAATAATAAAGCAGGATGGTACTGAAGGCCAGGATGGATGCAAAATTACTGAGGGTTAGCAAGAAGTAGGGACGCAGCTGTGATGCAGCTGTGACGTTCAAGCTAGCACTGTTCTGCTTGATTTGCCCATCGGAAGTTAGGAGGGAAATAAAGGTTGGTTATTCAATTGCAGGGAAGCCGAGGCAGCAGAGACACCATTAGGCTCAGCCTCTTGCTAACGGCGTCCTGCTCTCCCCTCTTCCATGGCGCAGGAGATGGGGGGAGAGGAGCGCAGGCGCCGCGGCACGTCGGCTGCCCTTGGCCTTTTTGGTTTTTGTCTTTTTTTCCTGTCTGCTATGAGGGATGGATTGCAATGAGCTGAATATTGTACCTGCCACGGTTGTTTGTATCCATTTTAATCTCAACATAATAGAGCTTTTGGGAGATAATCTGTTGACAACATTTAAGAGTATATTTATGACTATGCTTTCATTGTTTTGCAGAAATACATAAGTCTTTAAAGAAGGAAAGACGTCGTGCTCTGAATACAGAAATTGGACTTTCCTTTGTGCTGTATCATGTTGCATGTAGTGTCTCTATGTTAGTTAAAATTTGTCACATTACATGATTGGCAGCACTGACACATTGCTCCTCATTCCTTCTTTTCTGTGTTACAAAGACACTCCTACAGCTACATCTGTTCAGGCAACAGCAAGGAAAGCATTTGAATCCCACCCTGAATCGCTTTTGTGAGTAAACAAGGATGTTTCATTTCCCGCTGTTGTCAGTCAGGCATTTCTCATCAGGGACCCAGGCTGAAACACTGTTTCATTATTTTAATATAGTGCTTCTTTGGAAACTGCACGTGATGCCACATGACCACCAGTCATTGTCTTAAGGAGAAAATGGCCTTACATGATGTGGTTGGTTGTGTTTTTAATACAGTGTTTCTCAAGTAAATCAGGAAGGAGGAAAGCCCAATAGCACTAACGACAGTCTGAATTTAATGAGAAAGTACAGTCTAGTTGAGTAGCCAGCAGTATGTGACAGAATATGTAGATAACTAGTAATGAAGGAAGGAGGCATTTTGTAAGTGCTGTATCTTGACAAATCCAATTAGAAACTAGCTTTAGCAGCAGGGTGCTATTCTCCCTTTGCTTTCTACAGCATTTATCTGGAGAGTAAAAAGGACATCTTGCACATTAGTGGTTGTCCCTCTGTTATGCTGTGCAAAAGAACAAAAGTATCATCTTGGCTTTAAAGGATGAGAAATACGAAGGACTAACAAACTAATACAAAAGTGTCAGAAGGACAGAAGAATTAGAGTTCAGTTGCAATGCTCAGGATAAGAACTATGCGGGAAATTTATGGCAGGGCTCAGAAAAAAACATGTCTCTTGGCTCTCAGCCCTCAGTTTCAAGTCAAGGTTATTCCTCCTGCTAATGATTCAGTACCACTGCTATTGGCAGTAAATGTCAGCACAGCAAAGCATCTAAGTTGTTGAGAAGTCCAAATGCATTTTTGTTCAAAGCAGGTATAGCTGTTCTTCCTGTTATCAGGTCTGTAGCTTTTCTGGGGCAATGAAGCTCTGGAGTGGCATGAGCTGATTCCTGGCATGCTGCTTTCCCAAGGTACCTGTGGAGGCTACAGTGACAAACATCCTCATTTTGCTGACAAGAATGCAGCTGGTGTCAAAGGCTTTAAATGGGAGGTGTCTGGGGAAGCATTGGAGCCCGTGTAAAGCTTGAAGTTGGAGGATTGTGCACTCCAGCTTCCTTAGTTTTGGGGAAACAAAAAATATTGTCAATAGGTTATTGACCTGTCAGCAGTTAACTTACAGGTGTTTAGAAAGATGTATTTAGACCGTGACTGCTCAGCTATGCCACATTACTATGGGTGGGTATCCTGCTGTGTTGAACTGGTGTGTGATATATGGGAGATAAAAGAAGGGATAATAACTTTCTCTTCATGAAAGTCTATACCTTTCGCTTTTTCACAATAATGTTACATTATAAGCTATATCAGGCAGAACAAATAGAGTAAGAAAGTTGAGATAGCCAGAAACAATCATCCAAAAATAATTCTTAATCAATCTAGTGTTCACAGTGAACCTTTACACTAGAAAAGAGTGCCATAAATTAACTTACGGATTCAATGTGATATCTTGATGACACTGGGTATTATCTGAAAGAGTATTCTATTGAAACTAATGGGATTAATAGATCCTTCTATTTAAGTAGTTAGATTCTAGTGCCCTTAATTAATACCTAATTCCTATTTTCTGTAATAGTTGCCTAGAGACACTTGAGCTTGAGACATTGATATAGTAGAGCGGGAGTTATATAAATACTAGAGAGAGGTAATGGCATTACCACTTGATTAGCCTGCTTCCAATAACTTACTTGTAACTAAATGAGTTATCAAGCCTTAAATAAGGTTTCTGAATTCAGTGGCTGATTATATCCTTAAGCCGAATAACGTAATGAAACTGTGGTATGTTTATGTAGATGTTGAATGGTTGATGCAGAAAATAGCTTTCACAAAGTTTGGGTGTGATGTGAAGGTGTCTGCAATACTTGAAGTCTCTGAAGCTCTAAGTAAAGCTCTGAGCTCATAAAGTGTAATAAGCTGTCAGACTTTCCAATGTCATAATATTGTTTAATTATGGAATAAGCAAATGAATGTTTGGGTGCCACCTTATGGAATGCTCTCAACTATCGATCCTGATAAAATGTTGTTTGAATGAAGGATGTGCTTTTATGAAAGGCAGACATATAATGGATACTTTTCATATTGCTCAGGTGTAGTCGTTGGATAAACTGTCCTTTCTATAAATCTGAACAAATTTTCCTGGCCTGTTACAGAATTATGAATTCCAACCTCAACATTGTAAGCTGAAAACATTCATACATGTACATGGCAATTATTTGTATTCTGGTCATGTAAAATTGCCTTTTATTCTCAATTAATACATTATTTTGGGCAGAATGTTTCAACGAGACCCCCCGGAATGCTGGAGTTCGCCCTCTCTACAGGAATGGCTGGTCTAGGCCGTTAGCGCTGTCCGCGAGCGTGTCGCCCTGGAGCCGCAGCCGTGACCAGCCCCCGGGTTAAGGTGGGGGATGCTCTTCTGGTGCCGCTGCTGGGGAGCCCCGTGCAGCAGCGCGGGGAAGAGCCTCCGAGCGCTGCGTGCGGAGCCGCTGTCCCTGCTGCTCTCGTCCCGCCTCCCTCGGGGCAGCAGGGTCCCAGAGCGCTCTGCGAAGCGGCGCAAGGGGACATCCCTCTGCTCCCCAGTGCGTGGCTTCCCGCCTCTCTCCAGGCCTTCTTGTTCCTTTTCCTTCTAGAAGAACGACTCGGGCAGGGCTGAAAGGTTCATCTCATAATAATATTTTCTATCCCGGTTGCTTGCCTTTTGATTTCAAATAAATACACTGTAAAGGCTGTAATTATGGACCTACACAAACATCTAAAAAAAAGAAGATGTTTTTTCTGAATTATTTCAGACAACAAGTCTATTTATGTGAACTTCTTCTCTTGAGTGCAGCTCCAGAATGGTCATGAACTTAGTGCTGGATTTTTTTTTTTTTTTTAATGTGTAGCATATTGGTTAGGTGTAAAATTCAAATGGGACTATTTTTAGCCAAGAGCCCAGAATTTGGTGGAAGTGGCTGGATGTGCGACTAGCATGCGAAGTATTTAGGCAAACTTGTTTTCACGTCATTTGCATGTAGACACGAAATGAAGAGCACTGATTATGCGGTCACTTTTTTTTTTCTTTTTTTTCTGTGATAAGGCTGGAAATGTTGTGCTCCATTTCCATAGCTGCAGTGGACTCAGGGCAAAGAAAACAGCAGCCACACGCGCACACGTGTGTTCCAGCTGGTCCTCACTGCTGCGTGCTGCTTTGTCCTTTCTGTCCCAGCATTTTGAACAGATACGTTGTCTCAATGGCAGAAAAGGTGAAGAGCAGATATGTTGAGAACTTAATATTTCATAAAAATGGGAGTTAGTCTATGAAATTGCTCATTACAGTTTAATTTGTTTAATTCATTAAAGATGAAACCTTTGCTTGACAGGCATTAAACAATTTTATTTTTTCCATGCATGAGCTGCTGCTTGTAAGCAGGGTCAGTACCCCAAGGAAGTGCAGATGAAGCTTTTGGTTTGTTTGCTCTGCCAGCTTGGTTATGGTTCCCTCAAAACTAGCAACTCAGGAGCCAGCTTTCCTTCTTGCTGTTCCCCAAGCTCTGCCCTGCTCCTGGGGAGGCAGAAGGAGATCCCCAAGAGATGGGACAGATGAAGGGGACACATCCCTCGAGGTGCAAGATTGGCCGCAGCCCAGAGCCACTTGCAGCGATCTGCTCCTGCCTTCATCCTGTGGCCCGAGAGCAGGGGAGGCTCTCAGGGCTTTGCTAGGGCTTCTCAGGCGCCCCACAGAGCTTGCTGAAGCCCTCTCTGGTTGTTGCTGTGGATAAATGTTTATTTTTGTTCATGTAACTCTGGTTGATGGTCCCGTGTGCAGGGTGATAAAAACTGTTCGTGGTCTGAGTAATATAGTGGTGAAAGTCTTCATTCAGAAGACTGAATGTCCAGTGATCCCAAATAATGTTCAGTTAGACAAGGATACCTCAATTCCTGCGGTCCTTGGAAGAAGGTAATCTGAACAAAATCTGTCAAATTTAGTCCACAAATAAATCATTAGCCTTTTTTTCTTCTATATTTGTTGGAAATGCCTTAGTTGATAGAAATGTTTGGAAGGTAGTATTGAGAATCTCTCGAGTGAAATGTTTGCAGTAACATGACCTGGGTGACAAAACAGTAAATAAGTTTGCTTTCTCTTTTTCTGTACACACTTGGTTTAGAAGTGGGATTTTTCTACTCTGATTTATAAGTAGATAAAACTTCAAGGTATACAGCTGGAGAGGAAATCAATGTGTGTGTGTGTATGTCTGTGTGTGAAAACTTCAGCTTTGTTTTATGACAGCCAACACAGGGCAAGCCCTCAAGAGTTCAGCGCTTACATTTAGACTCTTACAGATCTACAGCTGCCTCTCTGGCCCAGATGGCTGCAATCATTTGCCCCCGGCCTGCCTCCCACCTCAGTTGTAAAAGTTATGATGTTCTAGGCCAAAACATAAAAAAGGCTAAATGATATAGGGACAGCTCATACAGAGTTTATTCTGGTGTATGTGTTGGTAAAGGTGCCACTTGCCTATGTTGGTAAAAGTTTTTCATACCATGTTCAAACCACTGGGAAAATGTAGATAATTGGGATATCTTACCAACAACATTAAGCAGATGGAAAAAAATAGACAACATACCAAACACACCTTTTCATCCTTAATTCGAATTATCTAGCCAAAGAGTATATTTTGTGGTGGATCATGTTCTACTGTATAAGGCATCCCCTTCTCTCCTTAGTGTTGTTCAGAATTATAACTGAACAAAATGCTACGTGGCTGGCCTGTGAGCTATTTCCATACCTCAGTGCTCATATTCATGGCACATTCTGCCTGCTTGTTTTGGTCCTGATCCAGCCATCTGCCTCACTGAACTCGCGCTCGGGTTTAGATATATGTTGAACTGAAGCCGTAGCTGTGACTTGCGATGTTATTTTGGAGTCAAGTACCCGAAACTTAGGGCAGAGGGAACGTCTGTCCCCGGGCTGCTGCAGGAGCTGCTGGTTTTGACGGGCAACCTGTCATTGGTGTAGTACAGGCTTCACACTGCTTAAGCTTGTTCTTGAGGAGGAGACTGTGCTGCCCAAGAAACAAAGCTTTGATACTAGCGTTTAGAAAATGTAGCCACGCTGAATGGTACCGAGTTGCCACCGACCATTGGCCCCAGAATACTCTCTTCCTTACTGACAGCGCTCAGTAAGCCTAGGCTTGTCTACGTGCTAAGGAGGCTCAAACTTACTGCCACAAAAGATGCTGAGGTGCCTACTCTGTCTAAGCGTGCTAAGTATTTAGCAAGGCAAAACGTGTGGTCCATATCTGGTTAAGAAAAGATTAAAAATAAAAAGACATTAAAAATCAGAAAACACTTTACTTTCCAGGAACAGATACTTCATGCAAAATGAAGAAGCAGCCCTGTGGCTGCAAGCTATGTGTTTATAGTTAATAGTTATCAGTCTGAAGGGACTACTCAGTGGCTGCTTTCAGCAATCTTGTGAAGCTGTGGTGGATTCATTTACATCTCATTTAAATCAGCTTAGCTCTCACGCTGCCCAATGTCTTCTATAACAACCTGCCTAAAGCCACCTTTTCCAGCTTCATACTCTGATTTGAGCTTGTGGTTCAAAGTAATGCTTGGAAAAATCCTGAGCAGACTCAGCAGAAAACATTTACATTTTATGCAAGATATTTTTGATGCAGAATTGTATTTTCATGTACTTTTCTTCCTTGTTGGCCTGTGTCTGCTCAGGAACTTTGCAGAGCTCTGCTGTGCCCGTGGCCAGCCTGTTGGGAAGGCTGGAAACAGAAGAGCTTTTGCACAGCTTCCAGTTCCAAAGAAGCAGTTTCTCCAAAGGATTCACTGTGTGAACTCAGTGCTAAAGCTTCAAACCACTGCAAACAAAGCTTCAGGATGTAACTAAAATATTATATTAAATTCTAGCCTAGACATAATTTGAAAAAAATGAGAAAATTCTTCAATATTTCCTGAGCTATATAAACATAATACATTTTTTTTTCTTTTGCATATACTGACTACTAAGTTGTTGAAACTAGAAACTTCAAGCTGTGCTTCTTTGTTAATCCTCAGTAAGCCTTAAAGGAGTCTGTGTTTGAAGACAATCCAGAATTTTGAAATTATGAAATCTTAAAATCAGCAGTTTCATACATGCACATTACAAAATTAGAAACCTCCCAGCTGCTTTCTCAGTGGAGAACCCACCCTGAAGTTCAGGGGAAAACTCTTGGGAGGAAAACCCCTAGGGAAGCTGTTTCTAAGGGGGGCTCCCTGGCTGTGCACGAGACTGCCAGAGCCTCCAGGGACGTGGAGCCGGGGGAGCCTCTCGTGCTCCACAGACCTTCACTCTTTCACCCTGCTTTGGGCCCATAGCGATGAGAACGTGCAGGGATTAATATGTAGCATTATTGATCCATTTTGGTTTGCTTTCCAGATAAAAGCTGGGAATTAATCTAGCTTTACTATGGCATAAGAAGTGGGAAGTGATACCTCCAAATGTTAATGTATTCCTCAAGCTCAGGTCAAATTGACTTTAGTGTCATTGTGGTAATTTAGATCAAGAAAGAATGTGAGCGCTTGAGCAAACAGCTGCCCTTTAACAACCAGCGTCCTTGTGCACTGAAAGAGAAAGGGAGTTACCCTGGAAAGCTGCATCATGAGCATAACCTTGGGACCGGAGGTTGGTTGGTTGGTTTGTCGGTTCAAGAAACCTGTGAAGTATTCCTGCCGTCACCCATGAGCTGAAGGGTTTGCCAGGTCACCACCACGACTCTCTCTGGGAATGTCTTGCTCTAAAGCTTCCGCTGCAAACGGGTGAACAAAGTTGTGCAACAGGCAACGAGCGCTCAACAGCTGCCTTAGCTGGAACCCACAGCCCGGGGCTCTTCTGTAT
>NW_010578501.1:119670-138344 GCF_000705375.1 Tinamus guttatus
GATGCTCAGTGAAGAGCCATCCATGTGTAGTCTGCAATAAATGAAAATAATTGTTTATACTTTTCAGTTGCATATTATTAACTGAGCATTTCAGACAAATTTTGGTTACCTTCCTGTGCCATAAGAGCTGTGGGCATTTTTCAAATTTGAGGCATTTAGAATTTAGATGCTGTGGCCTGTCAGTATTTACTTATATTTAATTGCTTACTAATGGTGTAATTATAATAACAAATTCCAGATGATTCATCATCATAATTTGCTTTCTGCATTTGGGACTAAATTCAACCAATTTATTCTGAAGAATTAGCAACATTTGCAGTGAAAGCCATGAAATCTCTAGAATGTGTGTTACAGAAATTTCATGGCAGATAGTGAGCTCGTAAGTTTGTCTTCTAGACAACTTCTCCCAAATTGGCATCTGTCTCACAATTACCTATTGTTTTAGCTTGTTTTCATTTTTTGTTTTTCCGCACGGTCTTAACGCAGTTTCAAAGTGGCAGCATTGAGCCACTTTGCCCATTGCTGTTAACAACATATACTCACTGTCTTTTGCTCAATTCCTTTGTGCTTCTATCAGTGGTCTGAACATCCTTTTAAAATAATAGGCATGCACTGAAAATGCAGTGTTGGTACATACTGTATCAGTTAGGAAGGCATGCAGCACAGAAAAATGAGCAAAACTGTCCTTTTTTTCTAGTAGTAAAAAAAAAAAAAATAATTTTAGGTTGATATTTCTTTGCAACTTTTCAATGGTTGTAATATTTTTTCCTTAGAACCAATTATTTTGCAGATCTCTTTTTATGTATATAAGTATGCACATGCATAAGTATGTCTACGTGTGCATTGATGTGTGTTTCAAAGTGCAGCCTTGCCATGAAGAGCTGCAGATTATACACGTATATACGAAACGTACCCAGGGTGCATGACAACGGAGAGCAGACCGGAATCGAAGCAGGACGATATGCTTACATGTGTATTGTAGCCAGCATATGAAATAATCTCCTGAGGGGATTGCTCAAATAGGATGCCTTGCTGTATACCAGGTAGTTTCTTAAGAACATATATAACTGAGGCTAAGTCTTGATATTGGTTGGTTAAATATTTGTCAGGTTTACATCATAGGAATTTCATGCTTGGGTATATGATTGAAAAGCCCTAGCTAGGGAAGCTGAGTATTGTTTAGGAATTGTCTGTGTGAAATTGTCTGTGTATGAGTATTTTACCTGGCGCATAGCTTTGCCAAGAGGCAAATCAGTGTGGAAGACGTGGCCTGTTGGCTGTCCCCCCAGGCTGTTGGCCATTCACCCCTAGGTCCGGCTTCAGCATCAAGGAGAAGGATGGAGGTGTCTCTGGTTTTAAAAAATAATAATAATAATAATTACTTCCATTACTTTAGAGAAAGTTGGGACTTTCAGCAAAGTTGGCTTCTCAGGGAGGCATGGGCCGACTGTGCTGTGGTCCTGCTCTGTCCTCTGTCAAGACAGAGGAAACTTTGAAGGTTTAAGTAGGCAGGAGCTATTCTACTAAAACTGCAGGAGGAGGCAGGATTTTAAGAGCGTGCTCCAACTGCTGCAGCATCTCCTGCCTCGGCGCCCGCTTGTGTATCTGGGACAGTTGTGTGGCCGGGCTGCAGCCCCCGCGCGGGGAGCAGGGAGGAGCGGCGCTCCCGGGAGAGCGCCGGCGGGCGCGGGACAGGGGCAGCGCCGGCGCTCGCTGCGAGCGGCACTGCGACCCCACGGGCTGCTGCGGTGCGTGAGCCAGGCTGGAGCTTCTGGTTCTGCGAAAACAAATTCGAGAGTAAAATGGAACTTACGCAATTGTTACAGATTGGCAGGCGTTAAAGGCAGCTCTGTTGCCTTCCAAGATTTTGGCTGGGAAGGCATCATATGAAAGCAGGTTTTAAGTTGTTTCTGGACCTGCAGACCCTAGAGTTTTTCATTTTCTAGATAGCTCAGGAAGCTAATCAGATTTGGAATATTAGCAAAGCATGCAAAGACCTCCAAGCTCCTACTACCAAAAAATAATAAAAGATTTTTAAAGAAGCTTCATAGTGACATACCTAGCAATTTTACTTATGACTGAGAATTTAATCTATTCTTTTACTTAGAGAAAAGCCTTCCTCAGGTTACAAAGTGCTGTTATATTTTATTTTTAGCATCTAACTGATCTCCTGGCTTTTTTTTTTTTGATACTTACTACTGCCCATACTGAATTCATTTTCTAGTCATATGGATGCCATATGTATTCTTTACACACTGACTATATTTCAGAATTTATTATCATATCCTTTTAATATACTGCTATTACATGTTCAAAGTCCAGTATCTTTATATGCTATAGATATGTTTACCACTAGCAAGTTATGAGGCATTGTAAAAATCATATTAATCAACCTAATTTTTGATAATCATTGCAAAATGGGAGCATGTGAAAACTTGTTGCAGAGGAAAGCAAGCTACCTTAAAAAGTTATGACCTTACGTATAAAAACATTTTGACTAACTCTCAGTTTGTAGAAGTAACATTTCTTTGACAACTTAGGACAGAAAATGACTGCTGAACAAGAGACCTAATGATGAAATTATGCTTTGCTTTAGAGTGACTGCTAAGAAACATCTCTTGCATGTTTTGGCCACAATATTGGCAGTGCGGGTATATTTGGGCCTCTTGCTAAGGAGATAAATGCCAGAGTGTGGAAGTGTAAGTATTCCAGACTCCAGGGGGGAGCAGAGCCAGGCTCCGTAATGAGCATGCTGGCAGCTGATTCAGTTATTATAATATTAGTAATATCTCTTCTAAGTAATGGCCCATGTTGCGCACTGCTGATGGAGGACCCCGAAGCAGCAATCGCCAGGGCTTCAGTGCTGCGTGTGCTGCAGGAGCTGCTCCCAGGTCAAAACTCGGGAGCACTAGTTCGTACCATAGGTTCCTGCTTGGGAAAAAGCAGTGCAGCTGTTGGTGTTCTCCGTTTGGTCGTTTGCGTAAGGGATGCCAGAGAGGTCTGTGAGTCTGACTGTTACCTCTAAAACAGTAGTCTGCAACTGATGGTTCACAGGCAGCACGTTGCCTCCGAGATCTCATATTGCTCAGGGCTAAAAGGAAATTAAAAAGTTAAAAATGAGGCCAGCAGGAGGATATGATGCTGCTGTGTCATGTTACTTGTTCCGTATTGTTGCCCAGAGGCCAGAGAGCTTTGGGGAACCACTTTTTAAATGCTTCTAAAGTGAAACAGATGTCATTCTCTCATTTCAGCAAATGCTGTAGTCCAACCGCGTCAGTCTTTGTCATTTACATAGTAAAAATCACTCCACGTGCAGGAATGTTTTCCGCTGCAGGGATGCACGTAGGTGTTCATGGGTGAGTTTCTTTTCCTCCTTGCCTGACCTCTGTTTGTCTCCTCTCTGCCTCCAGGTACCAGATACACACAGGACTTCAGCATTCTATCATAAGGCCCACCCAGCCCAACTGTTTACCCCTGGATAATGTGACGCTACCTCAGAAGCTGAAAGAGGTTGGTTACTCAACCCACATGGTTGGCAAGTGGCACTTGGGGTTTTATCGCAAAGAGTGCATGCCCACACAGAGAGGATTTGATACTTTTTTTGGCTCGCTCTTAGGCAGTGGTGATTATTACACTCATTTCAAATGTGACAGCCCTGGGATATGTGGCTATGACCTATATGAGAACGACAACGCAGCTTGGGATCATGACAATGGCATCTACTCAACACAGATGTACACGCAGAAAGTACAACAAATCTTAGCTTCTCACAACCCCAGGAAACCTATATTCTTATACATTGCTTACCAAGCTGTCCATTCCCCTCTTCAGGCACCAGGCAAGTATTTTGAACATTATCGATCAATAAATAACATAAACAGGAGAAGATATGCTGCCATGCTGGCTTGTTTGGATGAAGCCATAAACAACGTAACTCTTGCTTTAAAGAAGTATGGTTACTATGACAATAGCATAATCATATACTCTTCAGATAATGGTGGGCAGCCAACAGCTGGAGGAAGTAACTGGCCTCTCAGAGGAAGCAAAGGCACCTATTGGGAAGGAGGAATCCGTGCTGTTGGTTTTGTCCATAGTCCGCTTCTGAAAAACAAAGGCTCTGTGTGCAAGGAGCTTGTGCACATCACAGACTGGTTCCCTACTTTGATCACTCTGGCAGAAGGGCAGATTGATGAAGATATGCAGCTGGATGGCTACGATATTTGGGAAACCATTAGCGAAGGCAGACGTTCTCCGCGGGTAGACATCTTGCACAATATCGACCCCATTTATACCAAAGCCAAAAATGGGTCGTGGGCAGCAGGCTATGGGATCTGGAACACAGCAATCCAGTCAGCCATCCGAGTGAACCACTGGAAACTACTGACAGGAAATCCTGGCTATAGTGACTGGGTACCCCCTCAGGCTTTTAGCAATGCAGGCCCTAATCGCTGGCATAACGAACGCGTTTCTTGGTCAGCTGGCAAAACTGTGTGGCTTTTCAACATAACTGCTGACCCCTACGAACGGGTGGACCTTTCTGCAAGGTATCCAGATGTCGTGAAGGAGTTGCTGCGGAGACTCTCGCAGTTCAATAAGACTGCCGTTCCTGTTCGGTATCCACCTAAAGACCCGCGGAGTAACCCCAAGCTCAACGGAGGAGTTTGGGGTCCGTGGTTTAAGGAGGATGAAAAGAAAAAGAAAGGAGATAAAAATAAAGGTGCAAATAAACAAAAGAATAAGAACAAGAAAAAAGCAAATAGGAAAAAAGGGCAAACTTTTCGTTGCCGCACACATCTTGATGGTGGATAAACGTAAGCACGTTCTTTTGCCAAGTCTAAGTCAGCTTGGCTCGGCCTTCTTGAACTTCTGACAGAACGTGCTGGAAATGCCAGCTCTGCACTATGGATGAAAGCTCTCATCTCCTCCTTTGTTCTCAAATTCCACCTGCACAAGAAGTCTTGAGAGACTGCCTTGAGTGTATGCAGACACACATGACAAACTTTCTCCTCTGGAGGATTAGTGGTGCTCAGCCACCAGGACTACATTCCAAAGAACAGTGGGGATAACGCTGAACTTCAGTAATCCCATTTTTGATGGACAAATGGTGGGGTATTTTCATGCCTAGATTAGTCTGAATTTTTGAAGACAGTGAAGAAGTTAACGGTAGATGTTCTCAAATAGACACATCATTCATAGGGAGAAAGGAAAAACAAAGCTTGACTAATTCTATCGTTCAGAGTGTTAGTCACCAGTTTTCATACAGCACAGCAAAAACAAAAGCCATCAAACTAACTTTTTTTGGGTGTGGGTGTGTGTGTGTGTTTAAGTGTGTGTGTTGGGGGCTGAGAGGGAGGGCAGTGGCATAGCCTGGTAGGAAGAAAGCTGCTTTGAATTAGACTGTCTCTCTTATATAAATCAGAACTTTTTTTTTTTCAATTCCCTAGATGTGCTAAGCTTCTCTCACTTCCAGTAAAACCAGAAAGCTGTTATTCAGCACACATGAACAGCTAGCACATGCCTTGAATAATTTATTATAGTCAAAGACAAAAGCACATCACCAAAGTGAATGTAATACTTAAACACTTTAAGATAACTATAGTACAGTACATAAAAGGTGTAATTTATTTTATAGCACGGTAGTCTTCCAGTTACAGCACAGTTCTCTTACTTTAAAACATTAATTAGTGGGTGATGCAAGGCAGCCCTTTGGGTGCTAGGGTTGGATTTTTTTTGCCTTTCATTATTAATTTTGCTTCAACTCTATCATTCAGAGAGTTTTATTTAACAGTCTAGATCCTCAGAGTGCCGTAAAACAAGGAAGAAAATACTGTAGACAGGATGAGGAAAGGAGAATGATTCAGGTACATCATTTTGTTGTGTATTTGCCTCCAGTTATTTTGAATGTAACAAAATGATTATTTAATTTAGTAGTCGTGTATATTGTTCAGTTTCTGTACAGAGGCTAGACCATCTTTATGATTTGGGGAAAAAAATCTACTTTAAACCTTTTATTTATGTATGTATTAAAATAGTTTATTTTTATGGCATTCATAAATGTAGTCTGTCTCTTTCTGCATTAAAGATAGCAGTCATGTTCTTCTTTAAGTGAACTTAATAAGTTTATTACTTGGTGCAGGGATGATTTTATGATATTAATCTTCTGAAACAAAACTCCTCCTTCCAAGTATGTGTGTAATTTGAGGCATTGTTCCAACTTTGTTTTTTGAAGTGACTGATTTGAATTAAAAAAAAGGGAGGAGGGGGAGAGAGAGGAAAGGAGGGGGAAAAGAAAAGAAAAGAAAGAATTCTCGGTGCCTCGATGGATGTACTCAGATTCTTGGTCTTCTGTGGTAAGTGTTACTATATATATATAAATGTATGTAAATCTCAACACTAATTAGATTAAGTGAAATTGATGCTTTGTTTGTTAACAACAGCTATCATATATCCTGGTAAAACTGCAAATGAGCATGGTTTCCATCGGGCTCTCACTTGACTCAAGTCAGTGGTACAAATGGATTACTGCTGAAAAAATAAAGGTTTGCAAAACCAGTGCACACTAAAATCTGAATCAAGCTTGACAAACCAAGAACAACCTATCCTTTTTGGAATAAATCTAGCTGCAGACATATAGCAACAAAAATAAGTAAATTAGCAAATGTGCATTTATACCTCAGAACAAAGCTGTCATCAAACAAACTCATAGGAACTAGCTAGTCATGGATGAGTATTTTTAATAGCTACCTATAAATAATAATCAAAAAAGAATAATGTATAGCCACAGAAGTGTTTAATGTTGTCATCATTCTCTCTTTCATACCGTATGGGCTAATTCTTAGGAATCAGTCTAGCTTTACTTAGGATCTAGAATATTCAGTGACTGATTAGGAAGTCAACTGTTCTTTAATATCTCAGCTCTTTTAAATGCAATATTGATGTCTTTAGAAGAAATTATAATAATCTCTTAAGATACTCTAAAGTATCATGTATAAAATATACTGTCATTTTTTTTTGTCTTTGAGAAAAATTTGACACTATTTAAGGTGGCCTGGGACAGTTATAACACATGTACTTGTAAAAGTGTGCAGGCACATTTTATAATATAGCTTTGTACTTTGTGAAAGAATCTACGTTGTAGTAATCAATTTCATGAGAGCAATCTAGGAAGCAGGAACTCATTTTTTTAAAAAATAAGCTGTCTGCTTTACTTCTTAACACATAAATCGTTATATTTTTCTTTGAAATGCCCCTGTGTTACACACTGAGCTCAGCTTCAGAAAGGAGGAATAATATTTTCAACTTATCAAGTTCATTTAGATAGACCAAAATTAGAACATGTATAAGGTAATCTGTATATAAAACAAAAGTGAGACATTTTAATTAATTTTGCCAACATCTTTTGGCATAATAGAAATAAAGGCACTGTAATGAAGGGTCGTCATTGTACAAACAACATTCTTCCCCTATCCGTGAAATGTTTACTCATTGCTTCGGATTTTATTGGTGTGAAGCAACCGCGGAGCATTATTACATTTTCCTCCATAATTATTTATTTATCTTCTCTCCCAGGGCAAAGCAAGAGGTTTTGGAAGCGGTCAGTGCAAAGCAGAGCAGTTAGATGGGTTTGTGTTTGCCTTCTGCTGTGCACCACAGAGGCAAGTGTGCACCCAAGGCAGTGGGAGGGCAGTTTCTGAGTCCGCCCGCTCTTAGCGGATACCCCTAATGTCGTTACTCAGACCTGGTATAGGGCAAAAGTTGGGTAGCAGTTTTAATAGGGGAAAAAAAAGTTTGGAAACCTTCCGGAATCTTTTATTGAAAATATTCTGAGGTGAAGATATGCCATTACAATTTTCCTTTGTGCTCTGGTACACTGCTTTTCTATTCACGCTACTAGTACAGTGATCTCTAGCTTTTGGTGACAGTGCTGAGCTCTCCAGATGGACTTTTGCTTTACAGAGTTGTAAATAGTTAAAGGCTCTCCCAGGAGGTTTTTGCAGGCAACGTGTGTCTCAGGGTGCGTTGTGTGCCCAATCTTGGGGAAGGTATCAGGGTAAACACTGCAACCAGTGCAGAAAGGGCTGCTAGACTTAATGAGACGGTAGTCCTATATTCTGAAGCAAACTCAAGAGTTCTTGTAATTGCTGGACAAGCGAACTGAGGGTGTTACTACATTACTGAGGCCAGTACGTTTGTTCGGAAACAGGCTTGAAAACTAACTGATGCTTGTTGTAATTTATAGTAAGTGGCCTCCCTAGCCACATCTTCAAGAAGCAGAAAAAGACTGGGTGAAATATGAAAGGGAAGCATTTCTTGTTATTATTTTTAAGGTACCTTAGGCCTTCTATTTACCATATACCACCATGTGCACAGGGAAAAGATGGAACTGATAGTATCTCTCTGATCTAACACCCATGCAGAGAGGCTGTATTTCTTTCTTTTCCATCTTTTTCCGTCTGTTGTTGATAGCTGTGATACTGGGTCATCCTTTCTACACCAAAGCAACCTGAGGAGTGATAAGCATAATTGAGTAGCAGGGAGGAAAAAGGAAAAGCTCAAGAAAGAAAAGAAACAGAAGCAAGAAAACTTTGCCTTATGACATGTCTTCCCTGAATGTAGTGTATCATTCTTATCTTCTTTTTAAAAATGTACAAGTGTGAAAAATGTGGTGCTGCTTTCACGCTTTATCAACCTTTTTTTAAAAAACTCTTTGGATTTGTTTTTCAAATAGTTAAATAGTTTTATCATCCAGTATTAGGTCAACTATTATTATCTGTCATGTAGCTTGACATAAAGTTGGAGGCAAAAGACTATCCTGGTTACAGATGAAGATAAGCGTAATGGTAAGTAAATAAGAAAATAGAACTTCTTATGTGTGGATCATATTGTCAGATATGAGGGAAAGTCCATGCAGCCTGAAGCTTCAGACATGGAGGATGAGTTATCCTAACTAATGGAGTCATTAGTGGCCAAAGCCATCCACCATAGATTCCTGCTTCTGCTGGGACATTAGGCTTTTTTGGAAAGTGAATTAGGCCATTAAAACCAGCAACTTTATCTCCTTGGAAATGATGGATACTGATTGGATTTCAAGCTGATGAAAGAGCACTTATATTTCCATCTGTACAGGATTATACATAATGGGTTATCTGAGGTATCGTCTAGACAACACTGAAACTTTTTTGTGGTTTCATAGCACAGACTAAGCTTCTTTCTTTTTCTGCCTTTTTGTATTTCATACCCTGAATGTTCAGCAACCAAGATTCAGTCTTACACAGCTATACAGATTTTGAAAGTTGCTTTTTATTAAAAAAAAAAAAACATTTTTTTTTTCAAAAGAAAGTGAGACAGCAATGAGAGACTATGTAAGTTCAGATACTGGGCTGAAGTGCTAAAGAATAAACTGGGAAATGATTTGTGAATTTATTTCATATTGGAATAACTTCAGATTTGGTTGATGGTAAAGAATAAGAGCACTTTCCACATGGTGATTAGGCCAAAGAAATGGATGTGTCTGAATTCTTCTTAAACTGCAAGGAGATTTTAAATGCCCTTACGTAATACTCTTTAGGGCAAATGGAGGTGCTGGATCTCTCAGCTTCCATTTCAAAGGTGGTTTAGAAGATCTCTGAAGAAAGAAGGGGAAAAAAATAGTCATATGTATCTGTCAGCTTACTTTAAACTTAACGAATATTTGTCAAGGATGATTAAGCTAAGTAAATAAAACACATGTATTCAAAAGATATATTAACTCAGGAACGGACAGTAAAATATACGTCATCATTTGACTTCCAGGTCAAAACTATGCTCTAAGGACAACTCTAGCTGTTCTCAATCTTTTATTTTTTCTAGTTTCCAAGAAAGGTCCGAGAACTTTCATTTGCACAAAGAGGAGCATTTTTAGCAATTAAGTAACAGAACCTTCAGTTCCACATTCCATTCCTGATCAGAGAAGTACACAATAAAGGATTTAACTTTATTTCTATAGAATGTATTTAAAAATCTTGATGGGGGAAATGTAAATTGTGTGCCAAAGTGAGTATAAAAAAAGTTCTCTTTTCCTAAATTCTGCCAGTTTTTAATTCTGCATGGAAGTTAATGATAATAGACATAAATATGAAAGAGGATCCAGTTAAGTGCCTGGATTTGAACTAATACTGCAACATAGGTATGTTCCATGATATAGTTGAAGCTACTTCATGAATTCCATTTGTTTCAGTTGTAATCAGGGAAGTGCTGTTAAAGTTTATCTTGCAGTTGAAGTAACAGAACTGAATAATTGCTATTATTAATTTCCATAACTATTAGAGAACAGGGTCCTGAAATGTCATACCAACACAGTCTGAAAAATGTTTTTTCAAATGCTAGTAAAATAAATTTAAAAAAAGAAGCATTTCAGTAAAAGTCAAGTACTTAATCACCTAAACTGATGAACGTGAAAAGAACATGTCTGGTTTGTTGTCATTTTCTAGCTGTGCTTTAAAAGGTTGCTTTTGATATTCTTCTTTTAAATGTGGTTTTGTTTCTATAAGTTAAAATTTGCTAGCACAGAACTTATGTAATATAATGTAAATGACTCCTAAAAGTAAGAATCTTTCTTCACTGTAAATATACAGAGGGCAATTTGGAAAAGACCGTAAATAGAATCTGAATGCAGCATATATGGAGAGGTTGGCCAAAATCTAATGCAAGAAAGTAGTTCATTCTTTTAAGACAGTTTTTTTTTTTAATTATTTTTAAGATGGCTAGAGAAAGAAGGGAAATGTGATCCTGTCAGAAAAATGAAGACAGTGACTGCTATGATACGTGGAATGAAGAAATTGTAAGCTGCTTAAAGGGAACATGCTGTGGGTTAAACCAAGTGCCATTAAAGAAATATCAGATCTATCATCATCTCTTTTTTCTTTTTCTTTTTCTTTTTTTTTTTTTTTCTCTCAGTAAAATAAGCAACCTTCAAAGTTGTTAATATTGGCAAAGTTTTAAGGCCAGGAGTGAAAGTACTAACCTCTTACCTTTGGGCAACCCATTTAAATCTTTCTCTGACAGCATTTTTTATAATGATTCGTCCAGTCTTATTTGGTTTTTCATTAGCAGATTTTATTACATTTTATCACTCTGAATGGAATTAGTTTTGATAAAGAGCAAACTGGAACTTTTGGTCAGTGCTGTTATCTTTACCAAATTTCTTAGGTTCTCAAGTGATCGCTCAGTAATCTCATAGCAGACTTATTTCTAATACACTAAAATAATTGCTGTCTCGTTACTATATGGATAGCTGTGGAGGTTTTAAAAATTAGACTTATGTCGTCCCAATTCTGAAGTGGCAAGAAAAGAAAATGTCCATAGTAGGCATCGGAATGAAATAAGAAGTTCCACAATGAAGGGTTTATAGAAGCAAAGAGGGTGAACGCTACCTTCGCCTTTAACTAGATGACTGCAAGAATTTGCAGCCTTATGATGTCTGCTTTTAAATCCATTTTCTTTAGAATGATTACTACCAGTACATTTTTACCTCCTTTTTGAAAGGATGAGGCTAAATAGTTAGTTTGGCTTTCTACATTGGATGTAAAATATGACTTGGAAAACCCAGCATGTAGAAAGCCAGCAGTGCAGAAAGATTATGAAGTGCCTGATTTGTATCAGCTGCAACTAGCCATCCGTGGAGAAGGGAACACGTGCTCTTAGATTGGTTCCAATAATATAACTACTTCAGTTCCTTTATGGAAATATGCTGGTACCACTCTGATTAACCTACTAAAGGTCTAGCTACAAAGTCATTATGATGAAAGTATGTATAGAAGGCTACAGGAATACCATCCTGATAAAGAGTAAATACAGAACAAGAGTATATCGTATCTTTAGTCAGCACTAGACCTGGTGTCCTTAGGGTTAATATTAGTGTTAGAGTTGAGAGACAGAGATGATGAACAGAGCCCCATTGGGAGTGGGACTAAAGAAGTGATGGCAAAGGAAGTACTGTGCTATATTGGGACCCTTGCTAGGACCATATTCTTTAGTAAACATGAGGCCTGGTTACTTTGGGATTGGGGTTGGGGCTAGGGGTAGGGTTAGAATTTAAGGAGATATGAAGCACAGAGCCCCATGGTGAGTGGGGCTAAATAAGTAATAGCAAAGAAGGTACAGTGCTATATCGGGAATGGTGCTTGTACAATATATATTGTTTAGTCAGCACTAGGCCTGGTTACTTCAGACTTAGGGCCAGGGTTATGTTTAAGAGAGAGATGAAGTGCAGAACCACGTCGTGAGTGGGACTAAAGTAGTCATGGCAAAGGAAATACAGTGCTATATCGGGCCTCTTGCTAGAACAATATTTATTGTTTATCTTAGGCTGGACCTAGTCACCTTTATGCTTAGAGCCAGGGTTAGGGCTAGTGTTAGGGTTAAGAGAGAGATGAAGTGCAGAGCCCTGTGGGGAGCTGGCCTAAAGACGTAATGGCAAAAGAAGTACAGTGCTATATAGGGCCTCTTGCTATGACCGTATTATTTTTTATGTTACACTGGGCCCTAGTGACCTTTAGGTTTAGGGTGACAGTTAGGGTTAGAGCTAGGGTTAGGTTTAAGAGAGAGATGAAGCGTAGAGTCCCATGGTGAGTGGAGCTAAAGAGGTCATGGCAAAGAAAATACAGTGCTACATATCGGCTCTTGCTAGGACCATATTTATTGTTTAGTGAGCACTTGGCCTGGTTACTTTAGCCTTAAGGGCTAAAGGGAGGGAGAGACGAAGCACAGAGCTGCATCGTGAGTGAGGCTAAAGAAGTCATGGCAAAAGAAATACAGTGCTATATTGGGCCTGGTGCTAGGACCCTATTTGTTGCTTAGTCAGCACTAGCCCTGGCAACCTTAGGCTTAGGGTTAAGAGAGAGATGAAGTGCAGAGCCCCATAGGGAGTGGGACTAGAGAGGTCATAGCAAAGGAAATACAGTGCTATACTGGGGCTGGTGCTAGGACTATATATTATGTTTAGTCAGCACTGGGCCTGTTGACCTAAGGCTTAGAGCTAGCGCTAGGATAGAGATGAAGCTCAGAGTCCCGCAGTGAGTGAAACTAAAGAAGTCAGGGCAGAGGAAATACAATGCTTTATCAGGCCTTTTGGTAGAACCATATTTGTTGTTTATTTTGCCCTGGGCCTGGTGATCTTTAGGCTTAGGTTTTGGGTGAGGGTTACAGCTAGAGTTAGTTTAAGAGAGAGATGAAGCACAGAGTCCTATGGGGAGTGGGACTAGAGAGGTCATATCAAAGGAAGTACAATGCTATATGAGCACTGGTGCTAGGACCATATATATTGTTTAGTCAGCACTAGGCCTGGTTACTTTAGGCTTAGGGCTAGAGTTAGGGCTAGCTTTAGAGGTAAGAGAAATATGAAGCTCAGGTGGGACTAAAGTAGTCATGGCAAAGGAAATACAGTGCTATATTGGGACTCTTGCTAGGCCCGTATTTGATTTTTAATCAGTGCTAGGCCTGGTGACCCTAAGGCCTAGGGCTAGGGTTAAGAGAGAGATGAAGCACAGAGTCCTAGGGGGAGTGGGACTAGAGAGGTCATATCAAGGGAAGTACAATGCTATATGAGCACTGGTGCTAGGACCATATATATTGTTGAGTCAGCACTAGGCCTGGTTACTTTAGGCTTAGGGCTAGAGTTAGGGCTAGCTTTAGAGGTAAGAGAAATATGAAGCTCAGGTGGGACTAAAGTAGTCATGGCAAAGGAAATACAGTGCTATATTGGGACTCTTGCTAGGCCCGTATTTGATTTTTAATCAGTGCTAGGCCTGGTGACCCTAAGGCCTAGGGCTAGGGTTAAGAGAGAGATGAAGCACAGAGTCCTAGGGGGAGTGGGACTAGAGAGGTCATATCAAGGGAAGTACAATGCTATATGAGCACTGGTGCTAGGACCATATATATTGTTGAGTCAGCACTAGGCCTGGTTACTTTAGGCTTAGGGCTAGAGTTAGGGCTAGCTTTAGAGGTAAGAGAAATATGAAGCTCAGGTGGGACTAAAGTAGTCATGGCAAAGGAAATACAGTGCTATATTGGGACTCTTGCTAGGCCCGTATTTGATTTTTAATCAGTGCTAGGCCTGGTGACCCTAAGGCCTAGGGCTAGGGTTAAGAGAGAGATGAAGCACAGAGTCCTAGGGGGAGTGGGACTAGAGAGGTCATATCAAGGGAAGTACAATGCTATATGAGCACTGGTGCTAGGACCATATATATTGTTGAGTCAGCACTAGGCCTGGTTACTTTAGGCTTAGGGCTAGAGTTAGGGCTAGCTTTAGAGGTAAGAGAAATATGAAGCTCAGGTGGGACTAAAGTAGTCATGGCAAAGGAAATACAGTGCTATATTGGGACTCTTGCTAGGCCCGTATTTGATTTTTAATCAGTGCTAGGCCTGGTGACCCTAAGGCCTAGGGCTAGGGTTAAGAGAGAGATGAAGCACAGAGTCCTAGGGGGAGTGGGACTAGAGAGGTCATATCAAGGGAAGTACAATGCTATATGAGCACTGGTGCTAGGACCATATATATTGTTGAGTCAGCACTAGGCCTGGTTACTTTAGGCTTAGGGCTAGAGTTAGGGCTAGCTTTAGAGGTAAGAGAAATATGAAGCTCAGGTGGGACTAAAGTAGTCATGGCAAAGGAAATACAGTGCTATATTGGGGTCTTGCCAGAATCATATTTTTTGTTTATCTAGAGTCAGCACTAGGCCTGGTTACTTTAGGCTTAGGGCTAGAGTTAGGGCTAGCTTTAGAGTTAAGAGAAATATGAAGCTCAGAGTCTCGTGGGGAGTGGGACTCAAGAAGTCATTGCAAAGGAAATACAGTGCTATATTGGGACTCTTGCTAGGACCGTATTTGATTTTTAATCAGTGCTAGGCCTGGTGACCCTAAGGCCTAGGGCTAGGGTTAAGAGAGAGATGAAGCACAGAGTCCTATGGACAGTGGAACTTGAAAGCGTATTTCAAAAGAATTGTAACTCTATATCAGGACTAGTGCTACAACCATATATGTTGTTTATCCAGCACTAGCCCTCTTGATCTAAGACTTATGGCTATGGTTAAGCCTAATGTTTGGGTTGATAGAGATCAAAAATTTGGAGCGTCATGGGCAGTTTTGATAGTGTGTTTCAGGGGAAATGTTACACTGTATCCATAGTGGTTCTAGGAACATATTTGCCTTTTAGCCAGCACTAGGACTGATGACTTTTTGCCTTATTATTAGGGTTATGGTTAAGATTAGGGTTAAGAGACAGAAGGAAAACCTAGAGTCCCATGGGGAGTGGAGCTGGAACGGGTAGAGCTAATTTTAATGTGCACATATTTTAGCATAGTATGTTTTGTTTGCATTTGATAAAGAACTACTATTCTGTTAGGGTGGTGGAGGACTTCTGGAGGCCTCCAGAGAGGCTGTGGTTTCTGCTTCTTTAGTCATCTCCCCAAACATTATGATACAATTTTGTGCAATGTGCTGTATGTTTTCCTGCTTGCAGAGCGATTCTACTAGATGATTTCTAGAGGTTTATTCCAACTTCATATTTCATGTCTCATTTCTGCAAAATGTTTTTATATATACTATATACATATTTGTGTATATATAAAAACATATGTATGTTACACCTTATTTCTAAGTTAAATTTTGTCTGACTTCAGATTCCCAGCTTATGATGTCTTCTTTTTTTTTCCTAGATTAATGAGTAATTTATCACCTTTTCTCTATTATTACACTTCCATATTCCAGTCTTAGTTTAGAAACTGAACAGATGGAGTCCTTAGGGTCTATCGCTGTGTGGCACTTTCTACAATTCCTGAATAGGACCTTTGGCTGTTTGGCATACTTTCTTCGGTTTCCCAGTAGGGTATGAAAAATGGCGTCGTTGGTGGTGGTTACAGTATTCCAGGATTTACTTCACACAAGCCGTGTAACAGAAGAAATAGCATCTCCTCAGAGGTGAGGAGTCCCTGCTTTTCTGTCTCTGATCAACTGCATGACTTAAGGGTTTTCACCATCCAGCCAATCTGCTGGTGCACCTTCATTCTGAGCTAGACGCATTCCAGAACTCCAAGAGGCTTGGTCAAGCACAAGGCTAGATTTATCATATAATCTATGCCACTTCGCCTTTTATTTTTATTTTTTTTTTTTGTATATCATTTCTGTGTTCTTTGTGTCACTTGAAAAGTTTGTCTGCAGTTGCTTTCTAATTAGTTCCAAAAAACACAAGGAAATGTTGCTTGAACTGGGCCTAATGCTATTTCCTGCAAAAACACCTGCTTCTGACAACGATTTCTCATTGGCAGCTGCATTTGAGGCATGCCAGTTAGCCCGTGTTAATTCGATTTAGTGTATTCTTGGTCTGTACTGAGTTATTTTAACCTCTTGACTGCTTGGTTCAAGTAGCAGAGCAGCTTGGCATTCAGGAGACTTGCAAGCCCAAAGCTGGTAGCCGTGGAGTTTGATAGGCAGCGCTGGATCTAGAGCATCCCCTACTGCTTGAATCTCAAGATGACAGGCCAAGGCCAGCTGCCTGAGAGCGGACTGGCCCATCAGGTTGGTGCTTACTCTGCGTTTCTGTGTGTCAATTTCTTACCCCTTAGGTGTTCTTTATCTTCTACAGAAGAAGAAGAAGAAAAAAAAGAATTAAAAGAGTTCTTGTTTGAAACTGCCCTAAAAGGAGGACTTTGATGCTCTCTCAGCAATTCCGTTCTTTGTTTCAATTCCACACCGGTTTTTGAAAGCTTCTTGTGCAAAACAGAAGATGAAAAATATAAAATAAGTTATCCTAGTTACGCTTTATATCCCAAAACGTACTAACATGTATGTCCAATAAAGAGAAGATATGGAGGTCCTTCTCTAAGGAGTAAAACTTACAAGTTACTTTTCTACATTTCATGATTCTGGAGGGCAGTCACTGTTTAGGTCACAATTTTTGAAATCAGTAATTCAAATGTAGCCTTCTGGGTAGCATACATAGCCATAACTGGCATGTTTTGGTGGCTGCATTTACCCAATGGGGCATGTTATTAATGCTATACAATAGCTACTCCATTTCCACCACTATTGGCAAATCCTTATTCTGATTTCCCTGAATCTGAGTGTGACCTGCTGGTTTATCATTGCCCAGTGGGGAAATTCTTACTGAACTGCTGCTGGGATACACTTGGCTCATTACTTTTCCACTGTTTTCCTGGTGTGTGTGTACGGCTGTTTTTGAGTAGTTGCTGTACATCTGCCCTCATGGTTTGCCATGTAGGGCATCACTGCTTTCCTTATTTTACATACAGAAGGTAAGGCATAAATTATTCCAATATAACATAGAAGGTCATGGGCAAAGGCTGGCAAAACAAACAAACAAACAAAAACAGATGTCCTGAAACTGAGCCTAATGTTTAAACCTTAAAGTCAGTGACATTCCTCAAACACCTAATCTAGGGTGCTCTGCTGGAATTTTGCAGCAGTGTGCAGCAGTGCTGTGGTAACCTGTTGGTCACCTAATTAAGCAGCTAGAAGCTAAATATGGAGAAGACGAGAAGATGGGAATTTCTAATCCTACCTGAAGATAGGCTAGGGAGGCTCTTGTCAGATTCTAAGCCATATTTCAGTAGGGAGGAGCTGGAGGATGGCCAATCACAGAATCACAGAATGGTTAAGGTTGGAAGGGGCCTCTAGAGATCATCTAGTCCAACCTCCCCACCCCAGCAGGGACACCTAGAGCTCATGGCACAGGGTGGCATCCAGGCAGGTTTGAAAATCTCCAGAGAAGGAGACTCCACAACCTCTCTGGGCAGCCTGTTCCAGGGCTCTGTCACCCTCACAATAAAGTTCTTCCTCATATGGAGATGGAACTTTCTGTGTTTAACTTATACCTGTTATCCCTCGTCCTGTCACAGGTGACCACAGAGAAGAGCCTGGCCCCATCCTCCCTACAATCACCCCTCAGGTACTCAAACATGTTGATCAAATCACCTCTCAGCCGTCTTTTCTCTGGACTAAACAGGTCCAGCTCGCTTAGTCTAAGCAGAACATTAGACACTTGAAAAAAACTTTAAAACTTTCAAAAAGTTTTTTTCAAAACTCTGTCTACATCCACACTGATGTAGACTTGGCCAGATGTAGGATCTTCTGGATGAAAGTCCCCTGAGCTTCATCCATGCATCCTTGATCAGACTTTTCCCCAGTACACCAGGTGCAGCTTCACCAGAGCTGAGCCGAGGGGCAGGATCCCCTCCCTCGATCTGCTGGCATCGCTCCTCCTGGTGCAGGCCAGGATCTCATCAACCTTCTTGGCCACGAGGGCACATTGCTGCCTCATGGTTAACCTGTTGTCAACCAGGACTCCCAAATCCTTCTCTGAGGAGCTGCTTTCCAGCAGGTCAACCCCTAATCTGTACTGGTGCCTGGGGTTATTCCTCCCCAGGTGCAGGACCCTGCACTTGTCCTTGTTGAACCTCATGCGGTTCCTCTCTGCCCAACTCTCCATCCTGTCTAGGTCCCTCTGAATGGCAGCAAAAGCCCTTGGGAGTGTCGGCCTCTCCACCTAGTTTGGTGTCATGTACAAACTTGCTGAGCATGCACTCTGTGCCCTCATCCAAGTCATTGATGAACAAGTTGAAGAGCACCAGGCCCAGTACTGACCCCTGCGGGACACCACTGGCCACAGGCCTCCAACCAGACTC
>NW_010578501.1:138365-158389 GCF_000705375.1 Tinamus guttatus
GTTATGGGAGACTGTGTCAAAAGCTTCTCTGAAGTCAAGGTAGACAACATCCACAGCTCTCCCGTCATTCAGCCAGCTGGTTACCTCATCGTAGAAGGCTGTCAGGTTCATCAGACACAACTTCTACTTGGTGAATCCATGCTGACTACTCCTGGTCACCTTCTTTTCCTGCGCATACCTAAAGATGGTCTCTAGGATGAGCTGCTCCATCACCTTTCTGGGGACAGAGGTGAGGCTGACCAGCCTGTAGTTTCCCAGCTCCTCCCTCTTGCCTTTTTTGAAGGCTGGAGTGACACTGGCTTTCTTCCAGTCCTCTGGCACCTCCCTCACTCTCCATGACCTCTCCAAGATGATGGAGAGCAGCTGAGCAATGACCCCTGCCAGTTCCCTCAGCACTCTTGGGCGCATCCCATCCGGGCCCACAGATTTATGGGTGTCCAGTTTGCCTAAATAATCCCTAGCCCAGTCTTCCTTGACCAGCAGAAAGTCCTCCTCTCTCTTGGTTTTCTCTTGTGTCCAGGCTCAAATGCTAAGAGTAACTTAGTGATTTACAGCCTAAAATATTTGTAGCATCCAATAAGATGAGTAATAGTTGATGTAGGCTCAGGTGGGATATTTATTGACTCAAACAGGGATTTCTTGGATTACTAAGTAGATGTGACAGTAATAAACCAAAATTGCTATTTAATATCAGTGATATTCTAGATATCTACCATTCATTATGTTAGATTTCTTTTAGATTTATCCCGCTTCATTCAAGCCTCAATCCCATTTCTTTTCTAGAATTTTACAAGCCTTATTTTTCTTTTTCCTCATGTACAGTTTTATTTTCATCATTTTCTATGAAACAGTGATGGTGTTCATAAAGCCAGAGCTGCACTGATTTTCTAACCATGTTAGTATTTTAATAATGCAGATATTTCCTGATCCATAATATCCAATAGACAAGTTACCTAGTGCAACTGGATGTAAGATTAAATCAGTGCTTATGTTAGTCGGTAGAAGCACATTTTGCTAAATTATCTAGAATGCCTTTACACGACCATCTGTTTCAAACTGAAATGAATCTTTGGCTCTAATTATAAATCTCTTATTATTTTTCTTCTTTTCTAACCCAACCTGCCCTTTGGGAAAATGCTTGAAAGCCCCCTGTGTTATATGAAATTGCACAGGGTGGAATTAGATGATTGACTGATAGTGTGATTTATTTTTTTATTTATTAGCCCTCCTATTAATAATTTTAGGATCGTCTGTGCAGTTGCCACAAGTAGAAGCAGAAATCTGTGTTGCAAAACTGTTTACAAATATGTTACAAAATACTGCATTATAAAGCAGTCAAAGTACAAACATGTTAAAACATACCGAAAATCCACCCCAATCTTGCTAATTTGCTCCAGTATTTAATTACGTGGATCAACAAAATTGAGCATCTTTTTTTTTCTGATCTGTTTTTCTAACTTTACTGTTTACTCATCAGATTGTACTTTAATTGCTTATGTGTTGCAAATATGTATAAATTGAGGCCAAACACGAAAAGCTTGTACTTCAGGTGCTGTTTTCCAGCAAAGGATTACACGTTCAGACAGTCGGTAGGGATTTGTTGCGAAAGCCTTCTGTAGATTTCTTTCCAAGACAAAGTGAAGTCTTTCTTTTAAATTAAATAAACGTGTGGGAGGAGGAGGAGGAAGTGTAGAGCTTGAGGCTGTAGGGACAAGGATTTCTCCTTACTACTACTGTGTTTCTCTAGAAGGGTCTTTGCTTTGATGCCATCAGGACCAGTAAGGGCAGCTTTCCTTTCTCTTCCTCTTGGTAGGGCGGCTTCTCTTTCACTGGTGTTGTCAGCAGACTCTTCTGCCTTTGGTTTATTCTAGCTGGGCTGGCTGACATGCCTTTCTCATCCATCATATAGTTTTCTGGTCCGCCTACCCCCTCTGAATCATAGCAGTGTCTTAACTTGCATCTTCCGTGGTGCAGAGTAACAGCTCCTTTTTATGACCAAGAAAGAAGAGAAAAACAAACTGTTAGACTTCTTGGCACATTTTCCAAATCCACTAGAGAATTTGGCCCTTGCTAGTCAGTAAGAAGACCTTGAGCAAGCAGAGGGATTATTTTCTTGCCAAGCTGTCTTCCTGAGCACAAGCCAGCATGTAGCAATGCAACGTGGATATGAGTCAGTGAAAAGTGGAGCTAGGTAAATGCTCTTAGCTGATGTTACAGAAAATTTTGCAGTGTCTCCAGAGATAACTGCATTTTTTTCTCCATTCAAGAACTGCAGAAGTGGGGAGGCACATGAACACTCCTAGCTGAAATCCTAGGACATGTGCTGGTCTTCTCATAACCTTTACCCCTTCAGTTTTCAATTCCTACCCATCTTCATCAGCTGCTTTTTGTGCATGTCATCACAACATAGGCCTATATGTAGTATCCCTTATGAAAAAGAAATACTTTATTACATCCTCTTCCAAGAATAATTGCAGTTTAGAAAAGTACTTGATTATCTTTTTATCTTCTTGAAGGTATTTTTTCTCTAGAATGACCTGAGTGACTTTTAGCAAAATACAGTTTGTTTAAATGATCTCATAAAATTCTTAAATTAAAAGCAGTGTTTTCTGAAAGTAAAAATGAAAAGAAATGAAAATGAGAAATTTAAATTGTCTAGTAAAACTGTCTTTCACTCTCCAGAAAGTCCAGATAATGCATATACAGGCTATATTGTTAAATAAAGAATATTTTTAATTTTTAGGAGAGTCTTAGGCATTAGCAAATGTCTCCAATCCTCCCTCTTGGTCAGTCAGACTGTATTCATTGCATCAATTTAAATATAAATTTTATACCCAGATAATGGTTGATGTGACTTCGTAGCAACGTGATTTCGTTTTTCGCCCTTTCATGCAGGAAACAGATTGTATACAAATGCTGGCTGCTTTAGAGGCATGAATATTCTTTTCGACCTTATGTGGAAAATTGTCTTGTTTTTTATTCCTCTTCATACAAAGTAAAGAATCCTTCCTGCTCGCTTTGGAAGTGCTTGACCATTGTAACACCTGTTTAATTCCTTTGAATTGTGTTTATCTGCCTGCCTTGTAACCATAAGGTGGTTTGTACAAGGCCTCTTTCTAAGTAAACCACCCAGACCTTGGATGCCATGTCCCGAAGTCTTTCATACAAATGTTGTTACATCAGTGTGGTTTTCAGCTCTATGCTTTCTCTTTGCCAAGCACTATCACAGAAAGTCTATCTATGCTAAAGCAAATGTTTGATCCAGCATGAGCAAGGCAGTATCTTCGTGCTCTTCCCATCCTCTCCCCCTGCCATTTCCATATTATATTCAGTGAGTGAAAAAGATTCACCATGATTAATTCTCATTGCCTCCCAAGCTGTGCTCTTCCCTTAAAAACACAATGTTTCTTTTCACATTCATTCTCAGTGAATTTTCACTACAATTTCATCCTCTCATGAACAGCTGTGACTTCCTTCTCTTGTGTTTTTCAGAGAGAAGCTTAGAGCAGGTCTGAAGTACAAGGGATTTGGTGTTTCATGTAGTACTGCATGTATGCTTAAAAGACAAGCAACAGAAGCATTCATCTGGAGTTTTGCACTGGCAAATGCATGTTTTAAATGTATTCTTTATGATCTTGGGCGTAGGGGGCAGCAGGGAGGAGCCGGCCTCTTTCCAGTGGTGGCCACCGACAGAACTAGAGGAAATGGCCACAAACTCAAACACAGGAAGTTCCACATGAACTTAAGGAAAAATTTCTTAACAGTGAGGGTGACAGAGCACTGGAACAGGCTGCCCAGAGAGGTTGTGGAGTCTCCTTCTCTGGAGATCTTCAAACTCTGCTTGGACGCAGTCCTGTGCCACGTGCTCTAGGTGACCCTGCGTGTGCAGGGGGGTTGGACTAGATGATCCCTAGAGATCCCTTCCAACCTTAAGCATTCTATGATTCTGTGATTCTGTGTCTCTGTATATATTGGGTACTAGGCAATGAAAGGTAAGCCGGGATACCTGCAGCCATTATCTTATGACACTAACAGTTATTCTCTCCACAAGAAGCATGGTTTCATTAAGCAAGCTGCTCCTGGAATTTGGGCACATTTGCTTTCTCGTTCGTGAAATCAATGTGTTTAGAGAGTTTTATCGCTAGCATTGGGTCTTCTCTGTACCTATAGGTCTTGGAAAATGAAGCTTTGAGTTTTTCTTTTGGTTTCCAGCTGCTCTGCTTTGGGATGCGAAAAGTGCCCTTGGACTCATTAAATCTACAGGATTTGGAAGCTGTTCCTGTGGTTACACCACAGACAATGTTGCATGAGAGACCCAAGTGCTGTAACTCTTTGGCATGAAGCACAGCACATGCAAGAGTTTAGCAGCACTTCCAGCACTGACTCTAACATGTCTCCTGTTTTTCAGCTGCAGACTGAAAGGTGTTTTTTAGAAAAGTCAGAAGTTAAACAGATGTCCTTGGAGAAGCTGAAGATGGAAATATTTCTCAAATGAGCAATTCACACACGTAGAGTGGAGGCTAATTTGGTAGGTTTCTCAAGAGAACAGCAACCTTTTCTACAGGTCATGGGGAGCAGAGCTGCTTTGTATTTTTCTACTTTAATTTTGTGGGTAAATAGTGCTTTTGTTGAATGCCAAGAGCACATGAAATCCTAAGGGACTAAATTTCCTCAGGCCAAGAGGGAACACTACTTTTTAAAAACATGGATAAGCCAGCTATGCTATTCTGCCATTTTAATTGCTTCAAACTATAAACAGATGCGGAGGCCGTTCACACTAAAGTAACTGTATGTTTATGAACTTTTTTTCAGGGAGGTCAAATTGCAATTACCAGTAAATAGCAGATGAAGTACAAGCAACTTCTATGCCATTCTTGATGGATGGCAGCTAAAAGCAGAGGAAACATTAGTTAGGAAATTATTGGTGAAAGGGGAGGTGGTGAAGAAGGAATCTTTTCATTTCCTTTAAGTGTGGCATTTTTTGAGTTTAATACAACTAAGCTGAAATACACTGATCTTTATTTTTTTTAAAGCTCTGCTTCTCTCTTTCTTTTACGCCACTTTCATCTACAGCGTGAAATTTCAAGTTACTGTGAAAAAGCTGTCCAAGGAATATTCTTGGCAATACTGCAGGCGGAAAGTACAGGAAACCTCACAAGAGAGTTTGTTCCAGCTGCATTGCCATCCACGTTTCACAGCTCCAAGGACATTCAAAGTAAGTCTACCACTGTCTTTTCCCATATACAGAATCTTGCTGAGGTAAAAGTAGTGGGACCAGAAAAGTTGAATTAAATTATATTATAATCATGACCCCCTGTAGTAAAGGAAAATTTTTCATCAATGCAAAAATTAAACCAATCAAAAAGGGGCCAACATGAAAATAATCATTTACTGCATGACACGCTGGCCACCAAAGAGGAAAGAACAGGGGAAAGACGGTTAATGGCACATGCTTCTCTGCTGGTTTTTGTAGCCACTTTTGGCAACCATTTGTAACTGAAGAGAGCTGGAGCAGTAATGATTACTGGGAAAAGGAGGTTTGTATCATCTCTCTCATTTGCTTCGAGTGCTGTTTCATACCATCGCTTTTGTTCTACTATGCCAGTGACCTTTTCTTAGGATATATTTCTAATGCAATTGATCCTAGGTTAACTGTTAAAGCATATAGCAGTAAAGAAACAAGGCATATACATCCGGTGAGAAGGAGAGGTGTTTAACCCTTCCACTACTCTTAAGAAGTTCTTCTTAAGAGTAGCTGCTGAGCTTTACTGCATAGGTACATTGTCTTGATCAGTGAATGAAATGAATCCTGTCACTGTTATATAGTGCTAACTTTCATATTAAGCTCTTCACCCCATCCAAAAAGTTTGCAAGGTAAAAGGGGTCCTGACCACCCCCTGCTTCCCTCCTTTTTTTGGCCAGGAGGACATTGCTTCAGTCAAGATGCTATGAGGGCATCGGACAGGGCTCTGCTGTAGGACCCACCTCCAGGCCCAGTCAAGGAAGCCAAGCCTTGCTGACTTTGCCATTAAAATATGGAGGCCTTTGCTGCTGCACAAGTGTAAGGTTTTTAAGGAAATAAGAATGATCTGTCTTAGCTGATTTCTCCCTCTGCTTAAGTGCTGTCCTCCTTGAATAACACAAGCTTAGCTTTGACTTGTAAATGTTGTCCCATAGTTTTCAGAGCTCTTCATGGTTCCCCTGAAGAAAAATAATTTCTCTAAAGATATATTGAGAAATATATTGGTGTAATTGTTCTTTTGTATGATTTTAGTCACAGTTTTGCTTTAAGTTTGCTATGTAACTAAGACCTTTTAAGTTTATTATTTTTAGGATGTTTTTGGTTTTAGGCTGTAGATGTCCATTTATTTATTGGTTCTATGGAATTTTCTCAATTCTCTTTTGGATTTGATAGATATTTATGCTTCATTCTGGCAACTGCAGTAACCACATAACCCTGAACACGCTGTCACCTACGTTCACTTATGAAAAATCATCAGACAGGTCTATAAGTTTAAAAAATGTCTATGTGTCAGGATGATTATGCATACATGTAAGCAATTAGACTCTTTTTTTTTTTTTTTTTTTTGTAATTTCATCAGTAGTTGTTATGGAAAACTTGTATTTATCGTTTTCTAAAATATAATACTGGAATCATTTGAAGAGATAGATTTCACCAGTTAAATTAAGTGCTGAGAATATTGGAATAATTATTTGGGACAGATTTCACCTGTCAAATTAAATGCTGAGTAAAACCTCAGTGAAAATGCAAAGATTTGGCTTAGTAGATTAGAATGCTCAACTACTAGCCAGAATATGGTCATGGTTTGGGCTGGTGAATATCTTGCAAGTAAAATGTAATTGCTAACTAGAAAAGACTGCTGATGGGTTAGAGTCTAACTAACTAGCACAGGGTTCAAAAACTAAAATCTGGTCTCAAGCTTTAAGAGTAAATCAGGAAGAGGAATATTATTTTGGTAGAGTTCTGCTCCAACTTTTGAGGCAAGAGCACTAGCTGCAAAAGGCAATCTAGAGCCCATCTTCCCCTTGCGATATTCAAACTCCTATTTAGTTCAGCGGGAAATTAATTATTAGCATTCAATCAAAGCTAGGTCAAAGATTTTTTTCAGACTGTGGAGGATAAGCCAAAGTTTAAAGAAAAAGAACCTAAAATGAATTCTAATGGTATTGCAGGAATCGGAGATGTGATTTCCTTGCAAAGAATCATTTTTCAAACAGAAGATGTTAATTGCGTAGAAGGGAGAAACAGTAAAAAATACTTGATTGCACTAAAAGAAATTAATGATTTTCCTTATTGTCATGACCTTTCCTTTTGCTTACTTAGTGGATCTGCCTGTGATGAGTTAGTAGACCTGGGCATAGAAAAGGAAAATAAAAAGAAAAGAACCAAATAATTTAGAATGACTTAAGTAAAAACAGATGGCAGTTAGAAGGTGGCTTTCAGCGGGTTTTGTTAGAACAACAGTATTCATTATTAAAAAACTATTATATAGGAAGCTATATAAAGCATTGGGGGAAAAAGTTAGGAAGAGGTAGTATATGTCTTTCAAGTGCAATATTATCTTCTGAAATAATATACTTAGGCACACACATACTCTGTTTGCAATAAAATTGACACAGGAGAAAAAATGTCTTGTTACAATATCAAAATAAAATTATTTCTTGTACGCTTCACACATACACAAAATCACTAATAGTCAACTTCTGTTGTTAATGTAAGCTAGTAAATGTAAAAGTAAGGTAGCTTTCCTCACTTTTCTTCTGACCAGCATAGATAAGTATGAAATCTTTCAAATGTCCCATATTGATGAAACTGCTATAAACAGAAAGAAAGATTCTATATAGTTATATTTTACAGAACTAAGCAGATATGGGAAGGAAAGTAAGTAAATCTATGTGTTGGGTAAAAAAAGAAAAGGAAATATGGAATATTTTTATGACCTTTGCTTATTCAGTTAACTTCAAAACCACATTCTTTCTTTTATAGTAGCAGAACCAGATGCTTCAGAAAAAGATACAAGGACCCACCTATAGCTTTCCATGCTGGCTCTCACTCAAGTTTCCAATAGTTACATATCAGCCTAAATCACTGTACATGACATTTAATACGCTGAAAATGTGATATTCTTGATGTCTTTAAAAATAACTAGAGCTTCTTCGTGACTTTTTGTAAGCTTTTGGACTTGGTGACTTCTGGTGACATTCAGCTCCACAGTTTAGCTGCTAAGGACTGGGGGGAGGTTTGTGTAAGTTTTGATTTTCACACCTTTAATTTAGTTGAACATCATCTTGTTCCTGACTGGTGAGGTACAGAGACAGAAGCTCCTGAGTCACCTTCTTTATTTGGCACACACTGTCACCTCCACCTTCCGAGTTCCTCTTTCAACTGAAGAGTCTCAAGTTCCTTTGTCAAAAAAAAAAAAAAAGATTTTTTAGTCCTTTAATTGTAGAATTGTAAGGAATAGAAAAGAAGGTTGGCCAGGGATGAAAGTAATATTGCTGATTGCTTGATGGATAAAAGGATTTTCTGAGGCCAACCATTAGAGGTTAACAAGGAACACTTGGTGAGATATAAGCAGCACTTGGGAAGGTGGTGGTAAAGGTAGAGAGGTGAGGATATAAGGATCACCTGGGAAGATTGCTGAAAAAGGAGGAGGGAGAAAAACCCTGGGTAGAGAAGAGGTTGTGGGGTCTCTAGGTTGTTGCCTGCGCCCCTCTCTGTTTTCCCACACTTAATTACTTGTTCTCTTAGTTCTTCTGCTTCTACGGTGTATTCCATGAAGTGAGGTATCAAGTGCTGTGCAGACTGTCTGCAGAGCGCTATGTTGCTGCTTTATACAAAGGTATTACCACATTTGCCTTATTCATCAGCTTCTTCCTTTATACATCTTACCATGCTCATGCTTGATTTTTCACTGCTATGTATTTCTCAGATACTCCAGTAATGTTTATTCTGAAGTCTCAGTGAAGTAAAGCTAAGCAAACTGATTAGGAAGGGATATAACTTACAACATATATTCAAGCTTGAAAAGATTTAACCTTTCTTGCTCCTAGACTGGTTATAAGTGGTTATTGCACAAAGGAAGCAAACATTTTCATCTTTTGCTAAGATATTACTTTTTCTCTTGTTCCTTTGTTTTTCCTGTATGTAAAATAAATCATCCATGCAGAAAATGAACAATGACAGTGTGGGCACTGAACACCCTTAATCGTACAATAGGCAGAGGAGAGACGAATGCATTTCGAGGTATTCCTGTAGTGGTGATTACATAAGCACTGAACACCCTTAATCATACAATAGGCAGAGGAGAGACGAATTTTGAGGTATTCCTGTAGTGGTGATTACATATATCTAGATTATTTACCTTTCTTTTTGAAGATTCTTGTAAAAAAAAAAATAGCTTCTGTGCCAGTTTAAGTTGGTTTGAATTGATATACCTGTAATGCTTGGTTAGTAAACATATTCTTGTTTCAGAGATTGTATAAAACTGTAGAGAGATAAGGGAGGTGGAAAAACATGCCTGATTTTTCTTTTTTTTCTCCTAACTGTAGGAAAGGCTTGTTAGATATAGCTAATACTGTGGCTTTGAAATCCGTAGGAAGGAATTAGTGAGCCACGTATCAAATATGGACGTGGTGCGTCCTGCTCATAATGTTGGTTGTGCACCATGACAGTCTGCTTCAGTGCTAAAGCGACAGCTTGGCAGGCACAGGCAGAAACAGAATCTGACTGCAAAGTGAAGGCAGCACCTCAGAGCAGCAGAAGCTTCAGGCAGCAAGGCGGGATATGGGATTGTTAAGTGCAATGTCCGAGGGAACAAACTGTAACAGGCAAAAGGGAAGTTACCAAATATTCAGATCCACTTCATATGGCAAACACATTCTAATACTGTTTTCATGTTTCATGTACTCAAGTGCCTTCCATGGAAGGTATGGGAGGTGGAAGTTGTGCGCGGTGATGGTTTTGATGTTTTCTCTAATTCCTAGCTGAGAAGCATTTGGAAAGGTTGGCATATCCAGTTGAAATGCTGAGAAAATGCTAAGCAGGTGTGATGTAGAAGTACCCACAAGATTTTAAACTCTGAACCCATATTATTAAAATGTTATGAGGCTGAGGCTTCTATTTAAAAATTACCATGGTCAGAACGTAGTTTTACATCTTTGAGAGGTTACATTATGCTTTCCTACTGCAATACACTAGCACTTCTCAAGAGCAGGATTTTCCTGCCAGGTAAAAAGACATTTTACCCACTGCAAACATGAAAACCCTTTGGAATAAATAGAACTCCCAATGAGTTCTGCAGACTTTGGATTAGGTACAAAATGCTGCAAGTGGAAATTGTTACAGATACACGTGCACAAGATCTGCACAGAGATTCCTTCAGTTTCTCTGGGAAACTCTTATCTACAAAAGCTTCCAAATTCTCCATTATTGCCTAGAAAACATCAGTATAAGCTAGTGAAACTAGTGGTATTTTCCTGACTTGGCTGAAACCACCATAATGGCTCTCAGTATGCAATAATATTTTCCCCTTGGAGTTTAGAGAATGAAAGTTAAGAGAGTTCAAATCCTTTATTATTTTGGGCAGCTGTAAAGTACTTTGCTTTAGGTAGAGAGAAATTACTTGAGCATGTATTTTAAATTGGAAGAGTTCACAAAAACAAAGTGGCCTAAATGAAACTATCTTAGTTATTCCTGAGCTTTAACACTTCCTTTGATTTGATCAAAGGTGGGGAAATTATTACGGGGGAAAAAAAGTATTAAAAAATTATTTGATCATAGTTTCTTGTTTTGTAGGAAACTGATTATTGTATATTTTCACTAAAACTGAAACTGTTTATTTCTAGAAAGTGATTTCAACCCTGTTTAATTCATATAATGATCTGAATATTGTGACTGCAATGTTTTCTTCCAAATCACAGTGGAACAGCTACTGAGTTTATGTGAACTGTCATAGGCCATTAGGTTTTTTGTTTATCTTCGTTGTATTGGTAGTTGAACTGTTGAAGCCTAAAGCTAAGGGGGACTTCTGCATGTAGCCTGAGAGACAATGTCCAGATATATTTATAGTCAAGAATCGCACAGAAAGATAATCAGTGAAAGATTATGTAACAAGAATGTCATAAATTGACAATCTTTATATAAAGAGAGAGAATAAGTATAAAAATGGTGGCTTAAATGTACAAATCAAAGCAGCAAGTGAGCATTTAAATCAAGCACATACCTAAATATGGGTTTGACTAAGGGTAACCTCACTCCTGTGAGAATGTTTTCTACAACCCCAGCGTAAATGCGCCACATTCAGCATTTGCAAATGTAATGTTTTGCTTCCAGCACTGAGGGATACAGGTATTTACTTATTCATTTCTACCAAAGCTTAAGTTGCTTTTGATTCTTCTAATAAGGCTCATGGGAATGATGTTTATTTCCAAACAGAGGCACACCAAACTATAAGAATGAACATCCAGTCTCTCAGGTGGCTATGCAAGTACTATCATACCTGAAATACTAATAATTCAATTTCTCATGACTCAATATTAAACCTATCCCAGACAGTTTTACTGTTTCTACTAGGGTCGACATGCTGTTTGCATTTCTTTCGCTTGCACTTTACCTCCTCTACACACAAGCTTTAAATTTCAAGAGCTAGTGTAGCTAATAGGGTCTTCCTTTTATTCACCAGCAAGGGAAGGAAAAAGGGGCTGGGAGATTATCTTGGGAAAAAATAGAAGACAAACCATTTTGAGGTTGTAGAGCAAAGAATTACACCTACCAAAGTATAGCAATTTAAATGCATCATAAATGGGGTCAAATAAAAATAAATGTAAAAAAAAAAAAAAAAAAAAGGAGCAAATGAGATATGTCCTTATTTTTCTGAAATTTTATGGTTTAATCCATCTGGCTTTTTCAGGGAAGTGCCTCAGATGCCATGATTATTACTAGTGACAGCTGTCATTTGTTGGTAGTTGTTCCCAAATTGCTCAAGGCGATTTATCAGATAAAGCAAGCCTGCTTGCCTCCACCTACCAGTTATTACTTGTTCACTTGTGCCTTTTCCTTTACATCAGAACTCTTTCCTCTGACCACCAAGTATTAAATTAGGAAACTCAGATAAAATTTGTGAAACATACATTGATAAAGAAATATTTAGTCATTAATCATAGAATGCTTAAGGTTGGAAGGGACCTCCAGAGGTCATCTAGTCCAACCCCCCTGCACACGCAGGGTCACCTAGAGCACGTGGCACAGGATTGATAAATAATGTTTCTACTTTAAAATATGTGCACTGATGAAATGTAAATATTTATTCCCTTAAATATCATCATTGTTTTCATGCAGAAGTCTTTATCTTTTCTGGAGAAAGAAAAGTCAAACGGGAAAGAGATACAGACGAGTTACCTTTATCTGTCTGCCTACAGTATCAGGGGAATGATAATTCCAAATCCAACCTATTATCAAATCTGTCACTTTGAAAAATAAGAATAAGCCATCAAATTAATTTTTCTCGCATTGATTCCCTTTAGCCAAATTCATTAGACTTTCCTATCCCTGAATAAGAAAGACCAAGTACTGATCTGGATAAAGCTTGGCAGAAAACTACATTGCCTCCTCCAAGTGACTCATTTATATTTCATTGTTTTAAAAGGTTTCTTCTGTACATATTTAATACTTGATGGCCAATATTGAACCAGAAATTAAAAAATGTTGACTGCTATCTTCCACGGTACCTAATAATCTGTTCTCTGAATAAGAAGAAAAAGATTATCTTATCAGTTCAATCTTAACACAGGACTGTTCCAATTTTTACAGTTTGTGAATAATTGCATAAGTACTAACATCTGTCCAAATACTTGCAGTAAACAGAAAGCATGAATTAGTAAATGCTTGCAAACAAGATTCTAGCAGGGGGCCACCCATGTTCTTGCAAACTTGCTTTGTTGTTCAAATCAACAGTATTAGGCACAAGATCTGTTTCAATTGAGTTTGTATCTCATTATCTAAAATACAAGAAGTCTGCATGTATCTTCCATGTATCTAATATCTGATAGCAAAAATATTGGACTGACTACTTCATGGCTTTTTTTTTTTTTTTTTTTTTTTTTTTTTGCATTTCAGCTTATTCAGAGAGACCAGGGTGCTTCAAGCTTATCTCTTTCGCCAAGAATGAAGACAGCTATAAAATAACTCTAGACCTGGTAGCTTGCAATGTATTGACCCAGGAAGACAGTTTCATGGGATAAGTGATAAGAAATTTAAACAGACTTGCAAGCATCAAGGAAGTATGCAGGGGCTATAAAAATTAATTCCATTTGAGTGTAAACTGTTGAAAAATGAAATCTCCTCTGGGAAGGTTTTGGGAAAGTGCAAAATTCTTCAGGGAATCATTGAAATCTGCATTGAAATAGCTTGCTTCCTTAAGTTTCCTTAGGGATTCTGGAGAATTTATAGTCAGATTGTATTTGTTCATAGTTACATTGCCTATGCCAGCAGCACAAAATTCCTTCTTGAATGAGTATGTTCCATAAAAATGCTTACAAAAATTAGGGAATTCTTATTTTCATTTCCTTCATACAGAGACAACTTTTGTTAATAAGTAAGCAGTGAAGGAAAAACAATAAAGATACGAATGAATGTGTATTTCTTCTTCAAACCAAGGACATTTGGAAAATACCATTATGTTTGCATGCATGCCATTTGCTCATCTCTTTAATTGTGAGAATGTGCACTATTTTATAGGAAATACTAAAAAGTGCATCATAAGATTGACATTTCTTTGTGCATGTTTTGGGTGTAATGTACAAGGGGAAATCCTGAAAGGCTTCAGTGTAAACAGTAACTCTATTTGTGGAGGGATCAATCAGAGACTGAATTTCTAGTCTTGTCTTTTGTGATGTTCTTGTGTGGGAATGAGGTACTCTTATCAACACAGAGAGAGGTCTTTTTCTTTCAAAGCATCACACAATAAATAATAAAGAAAGGAAAAACTGACCTCATTTGTTGGTAGAAGCACTGAGATGAACTGCAGCTCTGACCTATTTCTCCAGAGTTACAATTATCTGCTGTAATTGTACCACTTTACTTTCTAAATCCAGGATTACAGTGCTTCCAGATTTGGAGAAGTTACTTTCTTCCTAGTTGCAGACCTCATTACGTTAGGGGCAAGCTCATGTGAGGAACGAATGAATGGATGAATGTGCATGAATGACCAAAAACAAGGCATATGATCATAATTTGTAATTTTCGTTTGAACAAATTTTTACATATGCATATATTTATAGGTATATATCGATAGAATAATGTATACTGTGATCATATGATGAAATGTTTGTTTGACAGATTGGGTTTGGCTGAGGTATCAGCCTCTCTCTACACAACATGGTATTATAAGTATCAAAGATTTTAATAAATCATTTTCTTATAAATTCAGGAGCAAAACTATAGGTAAAAGAGCTGAAAGGTCTGCCTCTAAGTCAATTCAATATCTGTCTAAATCAATAAAAAAGGAAATTGAATTACATTACAGGTGGATATGGTATTTTTAATCTGATACTATTTTATTAACATTTTTTCCAAGCCTACAAAACACGTTTTTTGCTGAATTTTATGCTCATCTAGGTCACAAAAATGAATCTTAACAAAAAGTGTTCTCATATTTCTTCAAGTGAATTTTCCTTAGTAAGCAGTCCATCTTCACAATGTATCACTTGCATTTTTTATTTGTTTTATCACTCAGGATATGCTTAGCAGCCTCCAAAGCAGCATTGTGCTGCTAACAAACATCCTGTAATGCTAAACCCAGTCATGCAAAAATCATGAATACAGAGCATATGATCAGTTCTGAAATTGAGTTTTCAGGAACTAAGACATCTTCTCATTTACCCTCTGCTTTTTAGCATATTTTAAGCTTTTCCCTAACCTATAAACTCTATATATAATGCCATGATTCTTATATAGTCATATGCCAACTGTCCTGTTCTCTTAATCTTAAGTATTAGTGAAAGTTAACTCTCAGTTTCCGCAATAGAGTACTTAATTCATTCAGGAAATTCATTTCACATACATTAGGCTTAGATCTTCTTTTATCCGTCTACAATTTAATGGAAAATTATTTCCTCTCTTTTTTTTTCTTTTTTTTTTTTTGCCATAGAGTTAGTTCATACCAGATGATCAAATAAAATGGTTTTTCAGTGCTTGTTTTTCCCGTTGCCCTTCTTCCCTGTCAGTAAGATGCTAGGAGCATCATCCACAGAATACAGAATGGCCTCCTAGCCATGAATTTTAAAGGGAGAAACCCTTTCAAGAGTTAGAGACAGCTGAGTTCAAACAAGGATAAGAAAGTACACTGTAATTTGAATTGCTTTTAGTTAGGGGCTTCTTTTTATTTATTTATTTTTTATTCTTATGTGAAGTCATTAAGTTTTGCTGTGAGGAAATGGTGCAGTTTCAAGGAAGACATTTATGGTTCCATCCCTAGAGGGCTGACATACAGGCTAAGGCATCTGCTAGCATCAGCTATAATGCAGGGGAGAATAAAAGTATTTGGAGAAACATCAGGATAAGCTTTGGCAGAGGCAGCTGAGAAAGATAAAATATTGCTCCTGTTATTTAGGAAAGGTACTTAAATTTCAATCTTTTCCTGCCTTTTTCCAGCAAGATAGCAAAGAAGAGATTCACATTCCACTAATGGAAAGTTTTGGAACAAAAGCCAACAGAAGATCTTGCCATAGTTTTCTCAAAAATGAGACAGAACATTTTCATTACTCCTGAGAAACATTTACTTGTAACATGCAAAAGGTGAGTGCGTTTGAAATGAAAGGACCATTCTGCTGTAAAAAAGAGAAAATGCACTAGAATCTCCAAGATAGAAGAATAAAGCAAACAGTACTTTTGTGTTCTGAACATTAGAAAAGGCGGATTACTAGATTAGTCTATTCAGTCTTGACTCCCATGTCTCCAGGGAATTTCATGTTCTCTTTGAATCTTGTGGATCTTAGCAGTAATGAGGGTTTTTTAGACAAGACTTTTCTAATATATATTTCATGTTTGTACATACATATATATGCACATGAATTAATATTTAACATTTAATATTTATTCAATATATATTCAATTAAAATTTGTGTAGTATCAATAGATATCTTGATAAAGTTTTAAAACTGCAAAGTTGGTCCTAAAGATTTCATGATGTATGACAGTTTCAGTTAACAGAAACACGCAGCTAACTATCATCTAGAATAACTAAGTTCAAGGTCTTATCAGATATACTCAGAGAATACAAATGGGATGGTATGTCACTCTGCTGACATCAGTTTCTGAGGAATTCACAGATTTCACACAGTGCCCTCCTTGCATGTCTTCACAAAGTAAAATACAAGTATCAAAATTAAGTTTTTGATGAATGTACAAGGAAATGTCTTTGGAAATTTCAGTTCCTCAGATGTGTCATCTATTTCTACATCGAACAGGGCTTATTCTGAGTTAAATGTCATCCACCTATCCATCATTTCATGTCTGTGTAAACTGTAGTTGTAGAATATTACCCTCAAAGTCCTTTTATTGCCAGCAACGTAAAAATCTAACAGAAATAGACAGACAGACAAAAGTATCTATATCTGTCCATTTGTATAAGTGTTATATGGTTATTTTTTCTTACATGATGGAATATTTCAATATTAGATATTGCTTCTAGACTATACACAATATTCACAATTAGAAACTGTATCTCTCTGATGGATATTCTTTCATCAGCTTGTCGTATCCTCCTAGAACAGAACAGTTTGCTATAAGGAGATTGTAGCAATAATTATTCCTTGTTAAGAAATAATATAAACCAATTTTTACAGTGTAGACTGATACATTTTTAATGGTTAAAGCATTATTTTAAAATAGTAATTATATTTTGACATCAGTAAATCTTAAATGCAACAGTAGATGAGCTTTATAAAAAGCAGTAAATAGAGCTTGTCGATTTTTAGTCACATTTCAGAGTGTGAAATTTTGACCAGAATAGAGAAATATTTTACAGTTAGCTAAAAAAATTGGTAGGTTTTAAATGTCAACTGTTGATTTAAAACAAATATGTTAACAGTCTGAAGTATGTGACCAGCTCACCCCTTTTCTCATATTTTCCTGCTGGTTTTAATTGTGATTTTTAAAGAAGAGGAAATAAAATTCATGCTCACCATCTGTTACCTGACATTTGAGGAAAGTCTTTGTTAGCCCAGTAATGAGACAGTTAGCACCATTTGGGCCATAAATCATTAGCCTCTAATTTGCAAAGCTGGTACATTTTTAAAGGCAAAACAGATAATGCCCTATATAGAAATGTCCACATCACCCAAAATGCAGAGCCTCATCCAAGCATTAAAACACAAAACAGATGGAGGAAACCTTTCATGAGGATATACATAGGGGGGGGGAAAAAAAAAAGCATTATGAAATATAAGAAAAGAAAACTCTGCCAAGCTCTACAGAATCATAGAAAGTGTTAACGACCCTAGGATTAGCTTTTCCAAAGCTGAACCAAAGATAAAACTATGAAAAAAGAAGTTCATAAACATCTAATCAGGAAGCAGCATACACCAACACAGGATTATCTCCGAAAGGGGAAAATTGAGAGGATTTCCTATCCTAGAAAATAGAACTTCAGCTTTCTACCTAACAGCAAGTTACAAAAAATATCCTCAAGTTGACTCGACATTTTAACAGAAAAACTAAAAGAATATAACAAACAGAAAAAAAAAATCACCAAACCGAAAGAGATGTTTTTCAATATTACAAAAGAGTTCATTAATAAACCATATACATTACAGAAACAGTCAAGGACCAAAAAATGACCAGTTGGAGGGCCAAGATATAGATGACAGTTGTGCTAGGCCCTGGCAAGCCACGGAGCGTTAGGCAGTTTCTGCCTTGGAGAGTTTAAGCTGTAGATAGACACAAGGTGAGGATAGATGCAGAACACCAGGTCAGCGTGAGCCGCGCCGTGGTGGACATTTGTGATCGCTTCCTGTGTTCCTGGCTGTTTTACCAGGGAGGGGACCAGGTAAGCAAATCGAAGGGGAATGAGGAAGCAGGAAAAGATAGAGACAAGAGGAAAGGAATGGCCGTATGTGTGGAGAGAGCAGGCCAGGAAACAAGGAGCAAGGCACAAGAGGAGCCCGGGAGTTCAGTCAGTGCTACAGGAAGGTCTCTGGATGTCCAGGAGTCCTGGCTTTTCCTGGGTGTGTGGCTGCTCCCATTCTCGCACTGCCTCCTCTCCACAGGTTTTCCCAAGGTCTACAGGCTTCATTAAGAGGGCACCAGCATTCAGTGACCGAAAGAGGAGAATGGGGGCCACTCTCCAAGGGAGCCACTTCATTCCCTTTGCTGAAACTTCCCGCAAAGGGTTAGCTGTAGCAGTTAGGCCCTGGGAAGAGACAAAGTGGTGCAGAAGTGGTGTAAGTGCAGCTGCGCTTTGCTTAATTACAGTATCTTAACTATCTCTTTCTCTGAAAGAGTGATTTACTAAATAATTTTTCTGAGGTTCTACCTTGGCCATGGCTCTCCTTTTTCCTTCTTTATTACAGTTTTTATTTGCTTGCTCTTAAGGGGAAAAAGCAATAGGTAAGAAAAGCCTAATTGAGGAAAGATTAATCTGATTCCATGGGAGAATAAGGAAATGATTTATTCTCTCCCTCCCTTTCACAGATGTGTAGTTACAGACTCAGTCTAGCCTTACACATGCACCTTTATTCACTTACTTCTTTCTTGTCCTCTGGGAGAAGCCTATCTCATGTAATTTATAGACCTGGCTTATTCGTTTGTCTTCATGTTAATGCTAAGATGCATTGAATGCTCACATATGAGGCTTATTCTCAGATGCAAGTGAAGAGGGTTTATCTATGTTGAAAAATATGTCCATTTGGCTTGCCACAAGTAGGAGTTGTGGTAAAGAAAATGTTGAAATCGGAGCCTCTTAGCTGGCAAGAAATGCAAAGGTTTGAAAGAGTGGAATCCAGCAGAGCTGCTGAAGTAAAGCATCAAGTCCAGAAAAAATAGGCAGTCTTTTTCTTAAGGTGAGAGTCAACTAATGCCGACAAGCATTAGTGAGGGAGGGAGGAAGGAAATACTTATCTTAAATAACAGTTTAATGAAAGCCTGTGAGAAGAGACAAAGAGAACATGAGAGTATGATCTAATTACTTATACAAGTAGCTCAGGCAAGGGGAAGGAGCTTGGGCCAAACACTGCATCTATCACTTTCTTGCTAACTATGTACTTAAGACTCTGGTTTACCAGACAATCCTTCATAGTTCATTCTGAAAAGGCTTGGAATGTCTCCCCGTAGTATCTTCTTAAGATTTTGTTCTCTTAGTAGGGCAGACCGTTACATCAACACAGAAAAGGGGCTTCTTCACTCAGATACAAAACCTGCCTTTGACATTAATAGGTCTAAATCACGTTGGCCCTTTTTACCAGGCGGTTGTATTTACTGGGCATGTCTGCATTTTTTACACTCACAATGACATTTTCATTTTTACTTTCTGTAACAGAGTGATGCGGCTCTTCTTTGCTTTCGAATATGCAACCTTGTCTCGATATTTCGCCTCTTCTCATCTTGCCAAACAAGCTACTCCTGGAAACAAAGTTTGTGATCCCCCTTTTACTGCTGCCGCAATCAGCTGGAGCTGCCATGGACAACATCATGACCAAAGGTATATTTCAAAAGGTTTCTGTGTTTTAACTCTGCTTGTCATGTATGTATTTTTGTGTTCTTTTTCTTCCCTTTCTTAAGTTTTCGCTTAAATTCATTGTTGTCACCTTTCCCTGTCTTCTGTTTGTTATGTGGGTTTTCCCATACTTGGCATCCAAGTGTGTATTTTTTAATGCCTGACCTTCAAGGAAATTGGAGTAGCAACATTGCTTTTATTGTCACTTTCATTTCTTTCAAAGCCATTTCTTTCTTTTTAACCAGAACAGATGTTTTTTGTTTGTTTGTGTGTGTGTGCGTGTGTTTGTTT
>NW_010578502.1:0-11006 GCF_000705375.1 Tinamus guttatus
GGCCTGTTCGGGAGCAGCGTCCCGAGGCTGTGGGAGGCCGTGCGTGAGCTGCTGCAAACTGGGATTTGGTACCTGTGCTTAGACAAGTGAATCCTGCGCTTTGCGTTTCAGGGGGAAAATAAAGTGAGAGAGGATGGTTTTCATACAAGTTCTGACAGAATTAAAGAGGAAGGTAATACTATTCCCTTAAAAAACCCTTAACAGCTTATATTGCCAGTCCAGAGTACTGGCTTTTTGATAATCTACTCAAATATTTAAGCTTCCTGTAAGATATTTAAGCAATGTTTAGAGACCTGCTCTCCTTGTATTCCTGTAACAATAAGAATTATACAGAACTGTTGATAGAAATGTGTGCCAGGTACAACATATATTTATGTTGACAGAAACAGTTTGGGCATCCCAGAAAGGAACGTGTACACAGTATGCCTGAGGTGCAAGACACCTCATGTGCATGAGCCCTCTCTGTGCTTTTGTGCTGAAATTTTCTAACTCATTTAAATGATTTACTCAGAAAGTAAAACAAGTGGAACCGCAGAACTGCGTGTTTGGGGGAAAAGGTTGAGGAATCGTAGAGAAGATTTCAGCTTGCAGTAAATTACAGCAGTGACCTTTTAAGTGCTCTCTGTTACATCTGGCTAACTAATGTTTTTTACAGACCACTAGTACTCAACTGGCCAGGCCATGAAAATGTCACAGTTAAGTGCAATATCCTTTTCAGCCTTATAATGATTTTCATTTAACTCCAGAAGTCAGTGTTCCAGGACAGTGTAAATTTAATGCTGGACCAAAATTAAAGCACTTTTAACTCTTCTGTTAACAAGAATATCACTAGAAAAGAATTCACTTTCCATCCCTTGTGTAGTTGCCAAATACAGGTTTCATTGTAAAATTGTTTCCTTCTGTGCATGCCCGCATTATGTGTATGATGCAGAATGACTCAAACACAAATGAGATTATTTATAATGCATGCCAAATAATATAGAAAAAACTGTTACTTGAAAGTTCAAAGAAAGTGCCCTCTTCCTCCCACATGGTGCTATCTTTTTAATTTGGGAAACTGAGAAGATTTATTGCTATCATTTCTTTATCCCAGTGTGGAGTCCGCAGCGAGCTAAATGTTGTCCAAGTTTCTGGAGCCTTGAAATACTCCCTGCTGCCTGGTAGGCTCGGGGGAACGTCGCAGCATATATGACTCCTGCATAAAATGCTTCAAGAATAAGGAAAGGAAAAGAGAGCTTTTAGAAGACTTTGTGATGTTAATGATGCAGAGAGTTTCATACTGTAACTTAGGAAGTGGCAAGCTGAACTTGATGACTGGTAGCATGCCAAGAAAAATGCTTTTAGGGGCTATATGTTGCATGGAGCTGTGGCAATATGTTCCGGAGAGCAGGAGAAATAAAGGGGGAAGGTGGTGAAGGACAAGCATTAATTTGTCTTAGTTTATGATATAATGAAAATATTTATGGTGTCCTAAATAGCAAACACTGTTGCTAATGTTTATAAAAGACAAATGGAAAGAAACGAGAGGGAAAACCAGGTTTGTTCTGCTAAAGGGGAAGTTTTCTAATGCATTTCACCCTGTTGTATTGCAGGATGTTGGCAGAAGGGACAGTCCTGTACTGCCCTCCCCTCCAGCAGTGTAGGACTGAGCTCTCCCTTACAGCACCTCTGGTTCTGGTACTTGCCTGTTTTAGGGAATTAAGATGATTCTTTTCTACCTGGCTAGTTTCTGTGGGGTGAATCAGCAGTTGCATCAGGGCTAGGTTCGATTTGTAGTTGTTGGAACATAATGTCAGGTCATAGGGGAAGAACAGGACCATTTTTCAAAGAGGGCCTGAAATTTGGGTCATTAACTGAATTAAATCTATACTGTGGAACCACTCCTTAAGCTAATTGAAGAGATTTTCTTTTCCCTTTCTCAGGTCCACTTGCTCTTTAGGCAAGGATCGTGCATTTCTGCATTCCTTGTGTTCCGGGTGACATGTTACAGAGAATCACCTCATCTTGGATTTCTAGCGTGCTAAATGATTTTATAGCTTACCTGATTTTTATTTATGTTTTTTTTTAAAGTCCTCCAGTTGGTGTAGACTGATTTAATCTTGTCCATGAATTTTGCAGTCTTCTTGATTAGAAGATCAGGGGAGCTGAAAGACTTAAAAAAAAAAAAACCATGGCTATAAACACAGGAAAACTTCTTTCCCTTTGCAGCTGAGATTATACATGACAATAACTAACAGTTTTGGAGTGGCACTGGACTGGGGGCCATAGATTTCCAAAGATACTTCTAGAAGTCTAACATGTCAAAATCAGTGGCACGATAGATGTGTCTTTCTTCCAACCGCTTTCCTGACAACGTGTGTTCCCCTTTTCCTGACAACACGCACCGCGTACCGGCAGTAGTGACCGTTCTGCTCGCTCAGCAAAATGGCTCCTTGGGAAATGCTGCTGGCTGCGCAACCGGACTAGTTCTGAGGAGGGGAATCAAAACAAAGGAAGGGCACAAACAACAGTGTTTATTAACAAAAAATAGATTTTAAAGGTTTGTAAATTCTCCTAGTCTCGCCCACTCAAATGGCCAACCTCACCCCATGAAGCTATTCTTAAGTACGGTCCGATCTCCCTGGAATACTTGCATGCCCTGTATCCATGGATTTAATATAGCAGCACTGTATAAATTCCTGCTCGGAGATTACTGCTGTGACTATTGAAATTAGCAGGCTCCAAATCCAGTCACTGACTAGAATGGCCAAATTGTATCCATTAAACTCTTATGAGCAAAGGGGGAAAAGCTGCAATGTTCCTGCATTAGGTGATGTAGCCCTTGTATTTGTGACCTGAGAACAAAATCAGGAAGCCCAAACTCTAATGAATAAAGCTGTCTCCTAAGGTGACCATAGCTTCACTTTATAAGGCTGGTACATGTGTATCCTGATAAGCAAAGAAATTACAAAGAAAATAACAAATGGTTTCTTTCCTGTTCTCACTAAGTGTTGGAAAGAAACAATTTTGTTGTGACTTAAAAAACTATATAGAGAGACAATGCAATTAATTGCTCTCTACTTTTCCTCACTGCTCGCAGGTCAGAAGGAAGGGCTTTTATTAAGGGCATGGAAGGTATAAATGAGAATGGTGTGTGATAAGTGGTGAAAAAGATCTTGGAGCAAATCACTTAAAGCTTGTGCTCCCACGTCCTCTGCCTGCCTTCTTGCAGAAATGAAAGAGATGGCAAGAAACTTTAGCCTTTTTTGGGGACTATTTTAGATCAATATAAAAAGAAATTATTTAAAAGAGGAAATCTGTCATGTCTGCATTTGCATAAGCAGAGTAATGTTTTTCTCATGCAATTAAAAATAAACGGCAATTAGATAAATAGTCCAATTTTATTTCAGATCAAACTAGAAGAAACCTGATGTTTCATTAGAGGAAATGCTAACACGCTCATATTGAAGCTATGCATCAAATAAGTGTCTTGGGCAATTAGGCCTTCCTGAATTAAAAAAGACATAGTTCAGAAAATAAACAGCTGAGGAGCTGGTTTTAAACCAGCTCCCAGGCTTCCTAAAATCTAGCTCATGTGTATTTGTACACCATGTTTTGTTTCACCCTAACAGAAAGAGAGCTAATTCTTCAGCTTGGGTGTAGACTGAGCCCAGGCTGAGTTTTGAGTTTAACACTTCGACCGCAGGTTCCAACACAGAGGTAGCACTGTTTCATAACATTGCTCATAAGAACAATCGTCTGCACTACAGCATGGAACTGTTGAGCTGTCTCCCTTGCCGCGTAAGATCAATTTTCTTCCTCCATCCGGGGGTGCCTTGGTGTCCTGTGTTTACTAAGGGAAAGCTAATCCTGATGCCCATTTTCACTCCAAGTCAATTTTCTGTTCCTTTCTCTGTGTGCATCTTCCTTCAGACCCGCTTCACGTACATCCAGGGTTTTTATTGAATCACTGCTTGCCGGTGGCCAGCATTCAAGTCATGTTTCTTGTTCCTCCTTAGTGTATCTTGTATAAATATTTTCAGAGCAAATTCTCTCATTTTCCCCAAGCTTATAAAAGGGATCTATGAGAGTTCTAGCCATGTAAGCTTGAAGGAAAATGAGCAGATTTTCATCAAAACCTATTGCAGAGCAGTGAGAACGCTGTCCAAACTGAGATGCTTCTGTTATCGTGCGTGGCAAATTCCAGGGAGAAAAACACTTCTTCGCGTTTCCGTCTGCCCATGTCTCAATGTAGGAAGATGCGTGACATCTATGATGACGTTTTGTAAGAGAAGGCAAAACAGAAGATGATAGAAAATTCATTTCTATCAGGAAAAAGGAAATGAAAAAGAAAAATCACTCTATACAGATATATGAATTCTGTTGTGGGGATATGGAAGTAGAGCAGTGCTTCCATCAGTGCACGTGAAGTGGTCTGAAACAAGCAAATAAAAGTAAAACTCTGTTCCCCTGTAGCAAATAGGAAAGGGCCCACACCGAATGCTTGAAAGAATTTGTGTTTCTCTTATGGGCAGATGTAAGAACATAACCTGCCTGGTGCTTTCAACAAATGAAGGGGAAAAAAGCAACTATTGTGGCAAACGAAGTATTTCATTGAAATGCTGAATAAATATCTGATGAAGTAACTCCATTTGTAAATAAAATGTAAGTGTGTGATTCTGGGGATCACAGGGCATGAATACATCCTTGTCCTCTGCATGCAGGGAGGCCTCTAGTCTGAAAATTGCAGCAAGAAGATGGTATTGGGCATAGCTCTGTGGTGGATGTAGATTTTTCTAAAATGGAGTAAGAACTCCTGTCAGTCAGATATCAAATATTAACAAATTGTAATACAAAACTGGATAGACAAGTAAGTAAAACTTATTTTTGCATGTACCTGTTTATCATTTTCGGTATGTAGATTTTTTTTTCCGTGTGTGTGTGACCACTGATGAAATAATTGCTGTATTTAGTAAGAGAATTTGTGCCTGACTTGATGCTCGGGACCACTGGTGCTTGCAACAGGCCCCCAGAAGGTCTGTGAGATAGATTAGTATTTAAACTGTATTATTGTTATTTCCCTTGGTGTAGGAATTCATTCCTTGCAGTTCACTCTCCCATTTACATTGTTAGTATTTATGTTTCCAAAAGTATAGCCATCTTTTCTCCTAGCCACCGTGGAGTCCTAAGATATATCTCTCCATCTCTGTGGTAATAACAACGATGCATCATGGCGTTTCAGAGGCCCGTTCCCTTATCTGCAATATACTTCAAGCTGTTTTGCATATAAACTGGCTTCTTTACAACCTCCAGGCTTGCTCATGTCTTCTCATTGCACAGGACTGCGCAAGACATTATGCGCAGAAATTAGGGAAATTGAAGGAGTAAAGAAATACGATGCAGTGTCTGAGAACACCTGCACCAGCTGCTTATATTTATCATTATATAAAATATGCCGAAGTAGCCAAATTCATTTGTTAGAACAGCAGTAATTATTTTTACTCATGTAGTGCAATTCATCTGCAGTCGTGAGACGCTCCTTTCATTGGGGCATTTCCATTACAAAGCATAATAGCTTTGCAAAATGAGAACTCCCACTTCATAACATGGTTTTAAGGCTGCTTAGTGGACAGCAAACTGATGTTTCCCGTTTGTCAGAGACATGTGTGTTTGCATACGAAGAATTAGAGTGTGCTTACTGGAACGTGTTGCTTTTCCTGGGCTTGCTTTGTTTTAGAGTCACAGAGGTGAATGTGGTGTGGGTTTGCTGGCTTTTTAGCACTTGCCCCAGTTAATGCAAAAACATTGTTTTGGGTAATTAAAAATAAAATTCAGGTTTTTAAATTGTGCAAAACTGAATCTAAATATAGGAGCCTGAAATGGTTGAGCTGTTCCTTTTTTTTTTTTAATAGCGCTGAATATAGAGTTTGTATTCAAATTGTGCATTTAAGACTGTTTCTTTTTTTAAATATATGAAAAATATTTTTAGAAGTAGAAAATATAGTGCATTTGCTAATGCTCTTTTCCATGTATATTACTATTTAAAATCTCTAACTCAGAAGGAGAAACTTAGTTCTGCCAGTAAATTTTGTCCCTGCTTATAAGATGCAGATGTGAGATGAGGGAAAAGTGAAACAGAAAATATAGAAGTTCTGTTTAAACAGTATTTATCAATTCAAACTTATGCCAGATTTACTTTCACAATGAGTTATTGTAAGGTGTGATTTTTAATTAATGCAAAATATATTTAGCATTAGTCCTTCCTAAGGTGTGTATCCCTATTAAAGTTACAGATAGGGGAATGAAAATAAGGATTGCATGAGGCAGGGCTTTTGTTAGAAGTGATGATCACCTTGGTGATGATCATCCTGTGATGATCGAGGAGTATTTAATTCCAAGGAGAACAGGCTCAGCATTTCTGCCGTTGTTTATTCCAGTAGACATTTACACTTGTAAATAATTGCTATTTGGCCCATAGTTTTAATAGCCACTCGTGTTTCTCTAGCATTTTTAATACTGTTTAATACATCTCACCTGTGGAAAAAATGAAAGCCAGGCCGTTCACGAGAATTGTGGAGGGCGCTGGGAGAACTGCTGCAGCACCAGGTCTTCCTGCCTGGGGATCTCTGTTCCTCTCTCCTGGTTTTTGGTTTTTGTCGACCGACCGGATCTGTCTGCAGTGATCGCCCAAGGATGGGGTGGGTGCTCAGTGGCTGGGCTGGTGCTGCGGCCCTGTCCCTGCCATGTGCGCTTGCCCCTGCCACGGGGATGTGAAGGGTGGCATGAGGACGGGCTTGTCTGGTCTAGGCTGATTTATTTTTAAGTGTGAGAACTCTGCTAAGTTCTCCTTAAAAAGCTTCAGAAGCAGCTCTAAGCTCTTCACTGGGGATAGGAAGGGACTTTTTGTTTCCTACTCGCCAGAAATAAAATGTAGCTTGTCATGGTTCTGTCTAAAGATAGTCACGTTATGGCCAACTACAGAAGGCTGATTTAGCATTGATTTGCAATTTATTTTCATAAAAATAAAGCATTGTACAGGGGGCCTTCCAGAGCAGCGAGGTTACACCTAGGACGTTGCAGTAAGGTCAGTGCGAAATGCCAGACCTCATAAACCCTTACAGTTTTGGTCCCATGGTATAAATTAAAGGATATAGTTTTCAAACATGTTTGAATCCTAAGATTAATTCAGAGGAAAGAATCAACTTAAACATTTTAGGTATTGTATAGTGCTGGGTTTGTATTACCGGCAAAGTGGCCTTGCTTTGGGGAGTGCCTCTGATGAGAGTCTCCCTTGTTATGGTGAAAATCTCATATGGCATTTTGCTGCTGACTTGAATTGGAAGAGGCTGATAAACCTTAGCTTAGTTTTGAAGTGTTTGCCTCTGGGAGTGTTCGCTGTAGTCCAGGCTCCCACTCTGATGATGGCAATAAAATTGTGGGCTTTATCGTATGCATCTGAGTGCATGTGTCCTCATACTCCGTTGGGGTTGTAGGGCAGAGCTAGCCACTTCTCGCTTAAATAAATCTGTAAAGAAATTCTGTTCTGCATGCTGCATCTGGATGTAAGATTTGGTTTAATATTTGATTATATTGTTGTAACTCACAGTTTGTATTTAGCCATAAGAATATATGCTTTGGAAATATGCTTTCTGTTCTTCTTTTATTACTTTTCTGGCCAGCCAGGAGTGCAGTTTCTCATTGCCTCAGTGCATTTAGAAATGAAAATATTTGTACATTTAAATATCTTGTCATAAAACCTGTAAAAGATGTTACAAATATCGATGATGTTTTTATAGACCTGCTTTCTCTTGATTCTCATTTTCTAGTGGAGATGGCAGTCTGAGTCCCAGATGTCTGTGTGGTCTCTTTAGGACATGCTCTGTGTGATACCATTTCTCTCAGCTAGCTCCTAAGGAAGAGAAGCACTATCAGTTATCTCCTGTTTTACTTTACATATTTTGTGGTAGGATGTATAACTTATGAACAAGAAATGAGAACTTAATAAGACACACATTTAAAGACAGACCTGAGCAAATGATGAAAGATTCGGCCTTTTTAGTTTAAAGGGTGAGTCTGATAAGGACCTGGGATGCAGGGAAAACTGGGCTCCTTTTGGTGACAGGAGGCTAGGGAAGAAGGAAGGGAATTACATTAGATGTGAAGAGGTAGATTGGGGATTTTGGAAGTCCATTAGTGACAAATGAAGCAGCAAGTTGGAAATGGGGCTGGAAGGAGTGTACGTAGGCAACTCAGCAGAAAAGTCTTTGCCATCTCAGCTGGTGAGGGTAGGATAAGCTAAGTAAGAGGTTGAGGACAGACATAACCTTTGTGGCCTCTCATCCTCAAGCCCTTTAAAGTATAACCAAGTGTATTAATGAGAGAAGCTCTGGCTTGGAATGCTAAGTGGTGCACAGAAGTAAGTAACTGGATCTCCTCCGTGTCAAATTAGATACCCCAAATTACAGGTACTTTAATCTTATATTGCATTTGTCTTAACTCCCTTTCTGTATAATGGAGATAAGAATAAATCCTCATCTTGATGAAGGCCAGTGAAAAATAGGGTTGGGAAGCACTCAGATTTGGGCTCGACGCATGCTGAGGAACAGCTTATGAGGTAATTAATAATTCTTTACCAACTCACAGTTGAATAGTATGCAGCAAATAAGGTGTGAGGTCGTCCATTAAAGGATGTGGGTAAAAGTTAAATAGGTTCCTGTTAAGTGATATGGTTATGTAATTAAAACCTGTATCGAAATTGCATCTTCTCAAGAAGCATAACTAAGTTTGTAGAAGTGACCAGAATTCTGGTATTTCTTACCTGTTGGGTGTCTTTGTTTGCAATTGTAGCATTATTTTAACCTACACGTTGGGGGAAATGTGGAATGTGTATCAGTGAATGTGGCTGGTGACAAGTAGCCTGAAAGGTAACTTGACAAGTTTGACATCCTTTTCCTATATTTGTTATAACTTTAGAATTATGTAACCTTGTCCTTAAATAGAATGTGTCTTTCTCTGTGTTAGTCATGTGTGAAGCAGGTTTTAAAAGAACTATTGAGTGTCCCAAATACATTCTGAATTTTGAAATACATAAACACAAATATGTAAGGTTTTAAAAGAATTACTGTGTATCCAAAATACATTCTGAATTTTGAAATGTATACACATAAATACATAGCTGAAGTTTTAGGCTAAAACAAACTGTCTCACCATGTATTTTTGTGCATATAGTGCCAACTGCAGTACCATTTTCTGGTAATGCCACTGGTGTAGTTTCACTGGGAAACATGAGATAAGAATAGACATCTTGTTAGCCCCAGGAGTCTATATAACGTCTGGCTGCAAGCAGGAGGCTCCTGTCTCTGCTCCAAACAAAATACAGTAGTAGGCGGATGAGACATCTAGCAAGGAAAAGTAATTTTTTATAAGGCTATTTCTAATTGCACATGTAACTTTTAACAGCTAATATGTATTCAAAACATTTGACCTTCCAAAACTTCCTGTCGAAGTAGTGCACTTCTCACTTTGTTTCCTTGCTGTGGGGGAACGCGGGGCTTCTGAACTGGAGGGTCTTGTTTATTCCGAGGAGTCTGAAAATAGAAGCAGGTAAGAAGTCAAATGAGTAGTTTGAGCTGCAGGCGGGAGTATTGGCTTCTCCATCTGTGTAACTGTATGTAAAGCAGAAAGAGATCACTTCCTCCTGAAACTGTTAAGATTTAAATCTCTTAAGAAATACACATATGTCTGTGCGTGTTTTGACATTTAAAAAAAAAAACTCTCAAACTTTTCATGATCTTTATTTTCCTCTGGAAAATCATTATTTTCTTACAGAACACTTCCATTTTCTTGACTTTTTAATTTAGCTGCTCACCTCCCACCCAAGTGGTGTGTGTAGGTGGGACTCTCATCCTCTGCGGAGAGGGGTTTTCTTGGTTTTTTGTTTTATGGTGTTTATCTTTTAAAAATATTTTTAACTTTGTGTTGTGTTGCATTAGCGTTTTCTTGTTAGCGTCCCATGAAATGAAGAAGAACAGAGGTAGAAAGAATCCAGTATGGAACTCTCAGGAGGAATCATGGAGCTCTAAGAAAATATGGCTTCAGTTTTGTGAAGTAAACATATTAATTAGATCAAGAAGTAGTAACAAGATTTTCTTATGTGATTGTGTCAAAATGTTTCCTTTAGCTGAATTGATCAAAATGAATTAATGTTTCTGAATTTCAGCATTTCACACTATATAAAAGCTAATACTGACAAGCAGTGTTTTTAAGAACTATATTATATAAGCAAACACTATATTTGCATACTTATGTTTAATTTTGTAAAAAGTGTTTTAAGTGTTTTAAGTTTATTTACGTTTATTAAGTGGCAAATTATCAGTCAAAGGTTTCTTAATCCTACTAGAGTTTCAGTTAATGTACGAATACTACAGAGCCCTTGCTATATCTCCTCCTCTTGTGCTCCCTCTTGGACTTTATTTCCATGGAAAGTAGAGCTTTGAGAGCAGGCGGGGGCTCTGAGGCTCCACGTGTGCCTGCTGGCTGGGACACGTCTCGCAAGATGCTCCTCGTGCCTCTCTCCCCGGCCTCGGAGCTGCTGAGGCCTCGCTGCAGGCCCCTCTAGGCCCTCAGGGGAGGTCAGCAGTGAGAGCGGGTCCCTTAAGTAGCATCAAAGTCTGGTGCTGAAGAGCCCGAGTTCTCTGCCTAGGGGACGTCTGCCCAAAGGAGCAGTCGTCACCAGGCGCGATTCTCTCTTCTTGCTTGTACCTGTGGGGGAAAAGAGAGCAAAAAGGAAAGCCCGGTTATGGTCCCAGCAGTGATCTTTATGGCTTGATCAGTGTACACAGAAGATGGCGAACATTTCAAATGTGCCAGGATCATCTGCATTATTCTGATTTCCCATGTGCCAAATGCAAAAGCAACTCCTAAATTTGTATCCGCTTATTTCCAAAGGTGTGTCAATAAAATAGCTGTGATGTCTCTTACAAATTATGAACTCAGCTCTCAATTTCAAATGTTTTCTGTAATTGGTA
>NW_010578503.1:0-60905 GCF_000705375.1 Tinamus guttatus
ACAAAATAAATAAATAAATAAAAACAACAATATAATCCCAGCAAATGCATCACTTCCTTGTAGAATGACTTTGGAGTTATGACAAGTACCTGACCTTTTTCATCAGAAACCATGACAAGCTACAAAATCTGACCTGTAAACTGATCTGATCTATCTGTAAACTGATAACTACAGGTTATCAGTTTAAATCAGAATGACCAAAAATGCTAGAACCATAGGAAAAAAAAAAATGTGTAGAAGAGATATAAACAGCCTATATTATCTGTGTGGCTCATGACTTTCTGTCAGTACTTGAGTAAACAAAACCAGAGAAAGGCAACTTTTCCAGGCTCTGCTTTGGGGATTGCAAATGTAGCATGATCACTGGCGATGTCCACACTTGGGCACCACATTCTAGTTCTGCTTCTCAGAAAGAAAGAATACAGGGATTTATGGAAACTTTGGTCTCAGTTGGACCTTTACACTTTATTCATCTTTCTTCTAAGAGTCCGTATATTTAAGGATGTTCAATGGACACTGGAGGTAAATTTTAATGAAGTGTTTGAGAAGATGGAAATTTTAATTAAAGGTTTTCCAGTACTAAGGTACTGGCCAAAAGTATTAAAAAAGTGAACCACCAAATCAAGCTTGGCATCAGCCTTTTACAACGTATGGTCAAAGTGGAGACTACAGCCTTGTGTTTCACAACATTAAGTAAAACTCAGTATTTGGCTATTTAAACAGAGTATTTGGATATAGTCCTTCAGTGTAATAGTTTTAATGCCTTTATTTACAGAAAGCCAACATTAGCTGAAAAACTCCTTGGCCATTTATTACTACTGCCCGAAGAAATCAATAATCATAGTCCCTCACTTAGCCTTCCTCTCAGTTCAAGCTTACAGTCCTGACGTTTGTTTAAGGAACCAAGACAGAGAGCTCTAAAATGTTGAATTAAAATAAATAAATACATACATACATAAAACAAAAGCATAATTGCTATGCAGGTATTTCATCTGAGATGGGCAAGACATGTTTTATAATTTCCCCATATAAACAGAGGCAGAGAGTTTTATCAGGATTTGTCATAGATACTAACCCATCAAGCTCCTAGTAGAAAGCATTGAGGAAATGATGCCTCACTAGAAAAGGATTTGTAATTTTATTCACACTATTTGAAATAGAAACAAGCATATGTATACATATGTGTTATATATATATATATGTTATTATATCGATTAACAACAACATTTGAGATAGAAACAAGCTTGTACATACATATATAAATATTAAAAATGTTAACATATGATGGTTGAGGCTATTGCTTTCCTAAGAGACCACTGCTGCAATTAAACAGGAGGCCGCTGATGTTAACTACATGGTTGCCAGAAACTATAGCTGGCATATGTACCTCGCTTGACTGAGGTGACAATCAAAACAGTGTGCCAAAGTAGCAGACAGCTTCCAGAAAAGGAAGGTTTCTGGTCTGTCTGAGAATAGCCTATTCAAACAGCACAGCAAGTCAAGGTCTGTAACGCAACAGCAGAGCTGGAAAAACAGACTCTGGGGCTGCAACAGTAGTGATATTTCAATGGCAATGCTCAAGACAAATGACAGCATAAGCATCATGAGGCATTGAGCATTGACAGCTAGAATAATATAATAATAGCTCAAAGTTCATAGGTCAGACTCAAATATCAGGAGTTGTGTTTATTAAATATTAGGACATTCTGATAAAAAATAAGTTGTTTTGGGGGAATTGTATCATAAGGAATTTAGCTACTCAGGAACAGGAATTTTTGAGGGAAGGCACTGCAAAAGCAAGCTGCAGTGCCAAATGGGGCTCTCGTTAATAAATAAGAGTAAGAGCTCTTTGAAGTAACTGGTTTCTGGGGCCAGCAGCACTGCAGGCACAAAGATGTCTGACCAGTAGTTATTTATACTTACATACATACTACTCAGAATTCAGTTTCAGACTCAGAAGGTCTGTTTCTTGCAGACCACTCTTCTGAAGCTAGCTACATTCTCCCATACTGCAAGTACGTAGCTTTGTTTTGGATCTTACCTTGAGGTTTTCCAGAGCACTGCAAAGATTAATTACCCACTTTGTCTTAATCAGGATAGGTTATATTTTCCTGTGTCTGCAGACTTTATCATTCCTCTTGATTCTTTGTTCCGGCCTTTATTTTCCAAAGTTACTGTATTGTAAACTCTTACTAATGGCACTTGTTACATTTCTGTATAAATGAAAGCCTGTTCATATCTTAGTATATGTACTCTGTAATACTGTAAATTTTTATGTGGGAATTAAATTTAGTTATTAAAATGCAGTTCATTATTCTGTTAAACACTGCTAATAACTCATCAAGTGTATCTGTTGAGAAAGATGTTTGATTTGAACCTAAAATAATATCTTAAAATCTAATTAGGATTAGAACCATTAAAATACATAAAAGACATACATTTAGAATATATATGATTAATATGCTTCCTACATTTTTTTCTGCTTCTTTGCTATTCCATTTCTCAAGGAAATCAGCTGCTCTCAAACAAATCCTAGGTTTCTGTGATAGTTAAGCATAAGAATTTCCTTGCCTCTTCCAGAACTAGCAAGATAAAGTGATAGGAACAAGTAAATTTGATCCAGATTTTCCTTTATATATCTGTTGTAAAATCAAAAACACCTGAAATCTGCTTTTATTCCCCTCCAACCTTGTGCTTAAAAATGTTGTTTCTCGACTAGTGTGAAGCTTACTGCAATTCTCTGAATATCAGAAAATGTTTCAGTTCTCCCACCAGTAAACCAGTAATTATATCATCATCCAACCTCTTACCTGATAATTTAGTCAAAATGGACAATGTTAGATACCTTAGTTATGTGGGGCAATTCCTTTTTTTTTTTTTTTTTTTTTTTTATGTATAATGAACAGTAACTTAAGAACTGAAATAGGTCCATGTAGTTTTGCAGTTTGTCTCTGAGAGTATCCAGAGACAAATGTTTGAGAGAATGACACAAAGAAAGCCTTTAGTGCAAATCCACGGAATGATTTGCTCATTGCGGGCATTTTTATTGCACTACATTAGGACTGGTCTTATGTATATTAGCATATGGTCTTATTTGATCAGAAAAACAGATTATCTGGAAGGGCTGAGAAAGAGGTTGTGACTTCCCATTTCTTTCAATTAATACCACAAAGCTCAACCTTTGTATTTGTGTTATAGATTTATCCTGTCCTGACAGATGATATGGTTTAGCAAAAAGAGAAGATAGATGGATTTTGCAATGCAAAAAGTTTAGGGGGAAAATTTTTCAGAGTCATCTTTTTATTTGGATAATTTTTCACTGCAAGCTGAATCATTACAATGTCTGTAACCGTAACATATGAACACATACAGTTACACATTCTAACTATTTGGTTATATAACCATAATAATACATAGATATATGCCTTCACAAAGTGCCATACAGAAGAGAAAGCAATAAATATGCAAGGCATTTCAAAGCTGTATTTTAATATGTTGTTAGTTTTTTCTTGATATTACTTCTTTTTAAAGCCATTTAACAGAAAAGGTTTCTTTGAAAGGGAGACCCTGAACAAAACAGATTTAGTATGAACAAGAAAACAAAGAATATGATCTCATGAAAGAAGTCACAGTGGCACTTTTGTGGATATCATTGCTATAATGCATTCTTTCATATAGAGAAAATGCTGCTGCAACTACTTGAAAAAAATCAGCCAAATTAAAAAGAAAAAAGTTATTATTTTCAGAGAGAAAAAGAGAGGGATTTTTTTCAAGACCATTTGCTGTAAAATATCAGCTAGCTTTACAAAGATACAGAAGTGCCTCTTCTATTATTTATAGCTTAATTTCCTGTACTTCTGCAAATGCAGTTCTCAAACAGACAGTGTAAGGAGAACAAGATCATCCCAACCTTAAACTGATGTTTTTTTTTTTTAAAAAAAAATTTTTTAGAAAAAGATTATCCTGAAGCACTCAGGATTTTTAACTGAAGCGTCTTTAACTTAAGAAGACAGATATGTGGAGGAACATTTGGCAGATCTTACTCAGGGCTGTGAAATTCTTTGCTTTCATTATTTTGTGTCAGAATTTAAACAGTCTTTATTTATGTAGATTTTTTATTTTTGCTATCTTATAAGAATATTATATTAATTATTTTCTCCCAATGAGAAAAAATAAGAAAAAGAAATTAAAAGAGAGAGGTTATACTATAATCTGTCCAAATATCACTTTTGTTCTTATGTGGAGCAAAATACATAGTTATAATATGATTTTTTAAAAAGTACTGGGTAGCTCGTAGATTTCTGAATGGACTTTTTATCAACTATGTCAAACATTTGTACATGGGATTAATGACTAAAAGTTGTTACTATTTCACAGATGTTAAATGAAGTATATGAAATGATTCATCTCATTTCATACCAATGGCGTATTCACATTACTGTAAATGGCACGATTTTGCCGTTTCAGTACTCACTTTAAACAGCTATTTTGACTGAACCACCTCTGTAATTCCTCAATATTCTTTTTCTTCATCTTTTTGATCTACTCCTTAACGTGCACAGAACTTGTTTTTGTTTATTCGTTTGTTTTTTTGTTTTTGTCTATGAAAGCCAGATTTACAACAGTCCAACAGAGTAAAACTGTCAGTGCTTCTCTATGGAGCCAATACACCAGACAAGATGAATTCTTCTCTTTTATGAGACAGATCTCAAAAACAAAATGAAACAAAAAATTGACAAATAAATGAGGGATAAATGAAATATTCCCTCACTAGAAGTGCTTCCTAATTAACATCTCTTTAAACGCATCAGATTTTTACTTTTAATTTTTCATTTTCGGATATGCTTCTGCACATTGCCCAAGCTGTTCATGCAGTTCAGTGAAATGCATGATTTAGATGTACTTATTACAGGCTAAATTCAGTTGCTCACACACAGAGGTCTAGTGCTAATCGAGAAGCTGTAGGATACCATGTCTTCCAGCCAGTGTTGCAGAATTGTGCCATTTAAGTGCTGTATCATATCTGACAGCTTTATGCTGGTCTCCAAAACCTAGGCCTTTGCAGGTGTCAGGAGACACCTATCTTGTGGATGACTAAATTAAGCCTTGGGTTCACTCTTAGGACAATTAGAGTTTTCTCTGAATCAAGCTCTAGGTATCTAACCTAAATTTATCTATACATCTATGTGTACAGTTAGAGTCTTCTCTGAATCAAGCTCTAGGTATCTAAATATCCCTGATAGTCAGCTGTCTACCTGATAGCATCAGTTGTCTACCCAATAGTAGCAGATACCAACTGATCAGCTAAATGCTTTTCTAGACATCGTGATTGTACTCAACATAAATATCTGATGTTTAATGAGATGCCATAGGTTGTCCACAGCATGCACACAGGTTTGTCAAAAATGACACAGAATTTATAGACAGCCATGCCCATCTAGCCTGCCAACAGGTAGTGAGATGGAATACCCTAGTTCATATAATGTAATAACAGGTGTTTATGTTATGTAACTGAATCAAGTCAGATCTTCACTGACTGCAAGAGGAGCTTAAATTCCCAGTTCATGTTTAGACATTGCTGCCTTTGGGCTTCAATTGCCTCGGCGCATCGAGCGGGCGCGGGTGCCACCAGCCGGGAACCCGGGCCAAATGAGCACACACACCACTATGGTGGATGCAGCAAATGGCACTTATTACAGACACATCCAAACTTATATAGGACACCTGTGACATCCAAACTTATATAGGGCACCTGTGTGTGGAGGCACGCCCCGTAGCCCATAGCGTTAACATCGCCTCCCATATTGGTTGGCCTCAGAAAAATCCTTTATGCATCAAGCAATCAGACCACTGTTTTCATCCCTGGCCACACCAACCTTTCTTCCTACATATTCCCTTTTTTGTTCTCTAATAAGAGAATCTTCTCTATTCTGTTGCTTCCTTTAGTTTTTCTGAAATATTATACGGGCACGTGCCCATCTCCCCTATTCTTTCCGCTATTCTTTCCGCTCAACGCAAGATCTTCCGACCGCCGTACCCTACAAGACATCTACATTTAGATAAATGGTTTTAGTTACCTCTACCAAGGACTGAATCCCCTCCTAGTGGAATGCTGTCCTTCTGAAGGTGTCATTGCAATTATCATTCCAAGGGGGATTAATGTTTTATACTGGAAACAGGCTACCCATAAAACCTATGGGGGCTGTCACATTCACTAACGGTTTTGTTAGTGGTGGTGCTTTTTCTGCCATTTCAAAACACCCAATCAAATATCAAAAGTTGTAGATTATTTCTCTCCCTTCTCTGGAGAGCACTTCTTTTGCTTCACCATCTAAGGAAATGTCCCATAACCAAATCACAAGCTATTATGGGCTGCAGCTGAGAGTCTGACAGACTTACCTGCCCTTAGTCAAAGTTTTACCAGCATACTATGCAGCAAAGATCCACTGGCTTAGAAGGAGAATGCAGAAAGTGAGCTGGTGTGTGAGGAAGTCGTTCCTTCTTCCTGTTCCTTGGCTCTGCATTTTATCCAATGGCTGCAAGCACTGCAGCTCTACATGCATTAGTGAGACATAAGAATAACTGTAAAATCGTAGAAAGGAAACTCATTTAGTAGCCACATCTTAAGGATGAGAAAAATAAATATATCTTTAACTGTGAACTGTTTTTAACTGCTAAGTAGTCAAAAGGAAAGAAATACCTGCAAGTTGAAAAAGGAATCAAATAATCTTTAATGTAATTACCTAAAAAAAAAGGAAAATAAATGGATAAGAAATATTTTAAAGACAGGCTTTTGGGGGTCTATTGAATTTGGCTTGAAAAAAAAAAGGACTTAAAAACAATATTTTGAAATCCTTCTATACTTCTATCTCTCAAGTAAGATGTCATTTGAAAAAAGTGCAACAGAGTTTTAAAATTGAGCTCAGTCTACGGCCTCATGCAAGGAGGCCTGAGTATATGACGATATTCTGATTCAATGGCTGAAGTAAAATGTAGTTAACAGTGTGAAAAAGTCGCTGCATTTGCAAAACAGAGTATCTCTAGTAAATAGGTAATATATAACTGATATATCTGACCTACCTATACCTGTGCCATCACAGCTTCCTCTTACCAGACATACCACTTCCATAAACTGTGGGACATATATCAAAGGTAAATGATGAAATTGGAATAGAAATCTAAAGTTTTTATAAAGGCTAGGTGAATCTGATGAACGTTCTGTGCCTGTGAATACACATGTTGCCCTTTCTAGCACAGACTGCTGAGTTTGCAATACTTTGAGAATCAGGAAATAAAAACACCTGGTTACAATTTACCATCATTTTCTTTGGCTGGGCTAAAGAGCTAGTCTTGTGATCTTTTATTGCTCTTGAATTCCCTCATTAACTCTTTCAAACATACTTTTTATTGCATTTTTTAAATCCACGACAATATAAGATGTCTGATATTATCACTGATTTATAAGTGTACTGTTTATTATAAAGGACCAGACACCTCAGCTTTCCCATGACACTATTTTAACTTGTAATAATATTCTAAGTAAATTAGGCCCAGGTTGTGCATTGTTCAGTACCGCATCTTAGGGCTACCAGGAGGTCATATACAATGGGACTGTATGCTTTTTGTTTTTATTGCATGCCTTGCTGGGCTTGCAAATTCTTGATTGAAGGAGAAAATCTCTCCCTCTATTTCTGTCCTGCTTAGTTGACCAGAAAGTCTAGTCATTGCAGTGCTACTTACCAATGCAATATTTCAAACTTAACCTTCCAAACCTAAAACTTGCAATATTCTCATAAAAGGGTGAATATTCACTCTGTATAATTCCTGCAGTGAGATATTATAGTTCTGATTCTCAGTTACACTTGGTGAGCTTTATGCTATGGGAGCAGTTCAGGGGCACAGAGCTTAGATTGGTCACACAGAGTCCATCTGAAGCTCCAGGAAGCAGTACTTTAGATATTGGTACTGCTAAATTTTGTTTTAGGACAGAAGCAGGCTCTTTCCTTCTCTTATCACTCACACTCAGAATCACAGAATGGTTATAAGACACCAAGATAGTTTAAAGGCATTTTGGTCTCATTTATGTCCTAACTGCTTACACAGAAAGCCTCTAAACTTGTATCTTCAGTATGATAATACCTACAGTGTGAGAATTTCCTACAGAAGCAAGATACAACAGATTTAATGCCACAGTTGTCATTAAAGGAGTAAAAAGTACATCCTCTAGCTCTTCCCTCGTTTCAGAAAGAATTTTATTTTGCAAAGAAAATTACAAGAAATTCTATAAAATCTTTTCAACTACATCTGAAGTAGACCCCAGTGACCTAGCCCACTCATCTTCTACTGGCCTGATTGGAAAGGTCTGAGGTTATGCTATGGACGACCACAATGGTTTCCACAAGAAGAGTACCTCTCAGTACTTTACGAGAAGGAACCTTCTAGGAAGGTAGACAGTCCTGTATGAAATATCTTGTTATATTTTATGTTTTTATTATAACATATTATTGATATGTTATATTTTATGTTTTAATTATAATTAATTATTAATTAGTTAATAATGATTAAATTATAATTTTAATCACGCATTCTGTGCTTCTGTAATTTTCATCTCAACACAGGGCTGGCAACTAACTTTGCAAACTCTCACAACACCCAAGGAGGAAATCTGTGCTTGTGTGTTCAGTAATCAGTATGTTCAGACAGACAACGAGGAAGGACCTCCTATCTAGGCTGGTGTTATGTGCAGTGTCAGAAAAGGATGGAGGTGTTTAGATCAGTGGAGACTGGAGACAATATCCATGTTACCAGCACAGTTCCATGGCTTTTTACTTGTACGTCTGAATTACTGAATTCTACAACGTAAATACTTTGTGTAAAAATGCACTTCTGTTGTCTCCTCCAAATGTTGTACATTTGATTAATTCTTTTCTTGAACTATATGAGGATAAGCATAGGATAGCTGGTGTTGTTTTCTGAATCATTCATTATTGAATATATATTGTCACTCATTTATTTTTTGAATCAAGTGCCTTTCTCTTCAACATTTTAATTGGCCATCTTTAGATTATTCCTATTTCTCTTCCATCTTTTTGATATATGAATATCAAAAATTAATTTCACTGTATTCAAGTGAAACCTTTGACATTGTTTTGTCTGACACAATGTATTTTTCTTAATGAAGAACATAAACACAATTAGTATTAAGTCTACAGGGACAAAGTAAGCTAAATTATAAAACAACAAATTAGCCCCATGAATTGTTCTGCTGACGTAAAACCATTCTAGATCACCAGAGATATGCTAATACGTCTCTTGAATCAGATTCATCTATTTAAACAGTTCCATTTGTAAATTGTAATAGAAAACTTGAATGCACTTTCTTTATTATGTCACTATTAAAATGTAAACCATTTCATTTCTTCCCACATGTTTGTATGTGTTCATAATTTTTTTTTCTCATGTGTGAGGAGTAAATGTACCTTCCAGTGTAGATACTGGAAGGTATCCCTATCAACATATCCTTAAAATTAATTTATCCTTAAGAAGTTGAAATGCACTAGGGTCATCCCGCATTTGTTCAGTCTCCAGGGGACTCTTCAACTTCCTGTTAGTTTGATATATTTCTGCACAATGGAAGTTTTGTCTCCCACTTTTGAGTCAATCCTATAATTACTTCAGTATCATTTCAAGGCCTGTGAGCTTCTCATTAAGGAGATGGAAAGTTCTCCTACCGATAACGATCCTCTGAGTGAATTATCTGCAACATCATTAATGGAAAAAAATGGCTTTATTTTACAGAAATAATTGGAAACATTGGCCATATGTGATAAAGTTGCATTCCATAATTATTTTGCCACATATGATGTATGTCCTTTGTTTCCTATTATGCTTGTGGAGGCATACTTTCCTATATTTTATGGAGGTTGTTCAGAGTTCCCCTAATTTATATTTAACCAATGTTTTTTGCTGAGCCTAATTTATTTTTGTCAATAGGATGCCTACTTAATACTGCTTAGCTTAGTTTAATGCTTGCCTTATTTTCACCAGCAGAATTTATTCTGGATTTATAACAAAGATTACAACTCACAGATATAGCTCCCTTGTCAGGACTCCAGCAAAAACATCTGGATTTGAAGAAGTCAGATTGTCTGGTACTGCTTTTTTCTCCCTATTGTTCTGCCTAAGACACTGGGGCCCACATTAGTACATGTTGTGTTCTCCTCCAGTCACTAAGAAATGTAAATCCTTTGCATTAAAAAACTTTCACTTGCAGAAGACCAAGTCTTGCCCTTGCTAGCCATAAACATCCATCAGAAAATTACATTTATTTAAAAAGAAGGATTGCTTTTGTGTGCTTGCATATGAAATCAGGAATGGAATTGCTTATATTCCTTTTATGCTTCTTTACTTCAGTTGCTTTATATTCAATGTAGATCTAACCGTATTTTAGCAAAATAAGATAAGCAATTAGACAGAAAAAGAGCATGCTTACTAATATTCAAGAAGCATTATAAATAAAAAAGAATAAGGTAAGATATTCTTCTGAACTTCACTAAAAGAATGAAATATTCAAAACTGGAATATTTAGATTATGCTAGAAAGTAATTCTGTGATTCTATGGACAACAAGGAAACTCAGATGAAGAAATTGCTGATTAATAAGGCAAACACCTAGATACCTATGGTATTTATCGTATAGAACTTATTTCTCTAAGTAAACCTCTGCCTTCATAGATGAGTTCTTGTTTTTCTTGAAAAACTAAAAGTGGACCGTCTATAAAGTTAAATATTTAACCTGAGCTACAGCTCCAAGTTAATTCTATAGGCACTTCATGCAGATGTTTCATTCCCTTTTCATTGCTAACAAGGATTTTCAACATCTGAGCTGAGTCTACCTGAACTAAAGGCTGTAACATATCTTTTAGGTGGATTGTATTAGGCTGGATGAATCCCATCTCTTACGGCTGGTCAGAATTGTTCCTCTATGATCTTTATTCTCTAGTTATATACCGCCCATAGCTGTTTGTATCAGAGTAAAATGGATATAATTGCTAAAATTTATGGATATGGAGGAAAATAAAAATAAGAATTTAGGAAAATTAAATTATTCTATATGCAGAACTAAGTTCATTATGTTTTAATCCAAATGAACATGCTGATCATACTGATAATGTTGCTACTATTGGCAACCAGATGTGTGAGAACTAAAGTTTGGAACAAAAATAAACCATTTTATTTTTTAGTGGCATGGAGAAATAAAGTGGAAATAACTTTTCTATGGAAAAAAAAAGTGAAGAAGAGTGTCAATTTAATTTCAGAATGTGTGGTCCTTTTGTCTAATGGCAGACAGTCCCACAAAACTGTTGATACAAAAAAGGGGTTTATTATACTTTGGAGGACTATAAAAAGTAGGAAGATTATACTGGCAGTTCACCTCATGTAGTTTGTGGTTTCTTCTTAATTCTGGGAAAAGCAACTTGCTTCATCAACAAATGGATTTTCTGGCAATCACTTTTGTGATCTGAATACAAGCAGTATCCATGAAATATCCATGGTATAAGCTTGATCAAACACAGCTAGTTAAACTTGCATGAAAGGTACACAGTGGAGGTTAGGTGTCATAGTCTGTCAATAGTTCTATTAAGAAGATATTGTTAAAATATTGTTAAAGGTAATACAAATTTCTGTGTATTTAAAAATTAACTTTCACAGGACAACCACTTTGTTTGGGAATAATGAACTGCAAAAGTTGTTAGTAAAAGAGGAACATATCTAAAACATACTGTAATATGTATACCCTTAACTTCTTCAAACTCAGTTAAATAAGAGTTGTGCACCTGCAGGCTTTCTTTTCCCCCATTCCTTCCTCTCCATTTCCTGGTTCCCATGAGAAGGTTGTCCCTATGAATGATCTGGATGTGAGCCTCAGTGTGCTCCAGCTCTGTTCCAAACCAGGCAGTCAAGATATTAGACTTAGATTAAGTTTTATCCCAGCAGACAGATATGGATTCATCAGTGAGCTTATTAAGATAATATTTATGAAAATAATAAGATCCAGATTTTATTCATCTTATGAAATGAGCTTGTGTAATCTATATTCTGTAATCCAACTGATCATCTGAAACATCTCTCCCTAGTACTGCTTCATATAGTCTCTTCCCCAGTCCTATTTAGCAACTTCCAGTCTCATTTTTTTCTCAATTTTTTTGTTGACCAATTGATGTCTCATATCCTTGTGTACTTCCTCAGCCTGAAGTATGAGTGAGGTTCTCTCACACTTGTTTTCATTTAATGCACTATCTTCATGGTCGTACCTCTCATGTCTTTTGCATTTGAATTATGCAATATCTTCTTTTTCCACATGACATACTGCTGTTCTCTCTGTAAGAGTCACTCAGAGACACTCCTGGCAGAACCCTGTGGAGCTGCCATTTCAGAGAAAGCCTGTTTAATCCTTTGTGAACAGCATCCTACAGGAATTTAGCTGATAAATGTAGACTGAGGATGCATGAATGCTATTTAACAAAGGTTTATAACATGCCCAAACTTGGACACATTTGCAAGCTGTAAGCATATGTATGTAAGCAGTTCCTTCACTGACAAAAATAGTCTGAGTGAAGCAGGTGCCCATGATGGGCAATTTCAGTCCAAATGTTTGAAGTCTGACAAAGTCATAAACAACTGAAAAGAGGGTCTAGCAATGCAATCAGAAGTGAAACTTGAGGTAGAAGGTGGAATGACCAGCCCCCTTTTATGAGAACACTTACAAGGGCGAATTGTCAGCTGGTGTAAATCAGAGTGTCTGCAATGAGTGACTGACAGTGTCTTTGATTCCAAGCAGGTGGAGATAGTGTTTCTTAATAGAAATAAAATTCTATGTTTAGAGCCTAAGTCAGAAAGTGTCTTATTTTGTTGCCTTTTTAGTGTATCAGCGAGCTTATTAAGGTAACATTCATAACAACAATTCTGGACTGTAAATAAGTTAAGTCTTGGAAATGGCATCATAATCTTTGCCATCATTATAGTGCTCATCTCCTGCAAGGTCATTAAAATGTGGTGTAGTAGAACATTATACTCTGCATCCTACAAGTGGAGAGATTCTTTTAAAAGTAAAAGTCTTTTAAAGGGCTAAAATAATTCTCCAGAACATTCTTCTGAAGTCTTTATAGTGCCATTCTTAGGGAAAAAAAATGAAACTATAATGCCACGAGCACAAAAGCTGTGTTGAAAATATTTATTCTCTAAATCTAAACAAGACAGTAAGGGAGAGTTTTACTTATGAAAGCATGATTTATTTTGTAAGTTATATTATAAGAACAGCATTCAGAAAGACGTGGAGTGCTTAAAAATAAAAATAAAATAAAATAAAATAAAACACACCCTTCAAATGATTTCTCCTTCATATAGAACTTTAGTTAGACATTTTGACCTAATCATTTCTGTACAAAGCTGCCAAAGAGATCAGATCTTTGGAACCTGTTTTGCAAATGTCTGTCCCAAAATAGTGCATTTGTTTATGACCTTCACCATTCCCAGAGAAGACTTTGGGCTCAACAGACATGAGGAAGAGGATGAAGTTTGCATAAAAATGAACCAGCTGAGGCAGAATTATTGTAAGAGTGGAATATCCATATTAATGTATTATTCGCATTCACATTTCAAATGCATTCACATTTCAAAGATATCTGTCAAAGTAGTTGCTAAATGGTAGTAGTCACTGAACAGCTAAGGAAAAAGCATTTAGGTTAGAGGTCAAAAACAGAATTTAATATTTACACATAGTGCTATAGGTCTTGGTATATAGAATTTTCTTCCTGGGAATCAGTGTCTCTCTGTCTGTTCCACCTTGTTGTTCACATATATGTCCCCTGTGCAATTCCTATCTCTCTTCTTTGGTTGTATCTTTAAAATAATTGCAAACAAATATTCTGACAATCCTCCATTTTTAATTTTTTATTAGCATCATTTTCTTTTATTTGTATGTACAATAGTTCTCTGAAGTAACTCCATTGCCATCCAGCAGTATACAAACTCCAACAAAAGTCTTGTGGAGAGTGTTCTGAATTGCTTGAGTTTCTAGAATTTATTTTTGCTTAGATTTAAGCATAGCTAGATACAATTATCAGTTCATGCTTTGCATTACATAGGCGTACTTGCATGGGAAAAAAAATTACAACTTTAGACTATTTTTGAAAATTCTAAGTGCAAAATGTTTTTTTCTTACAGGTCAAATATCATTGTTCTGCAAATAGACAAATTTGAATTCTAGCTGAGACCTGTCTCAGCTGAGGCTTCCTGACACAGCCTGTCTCCTGGAATGCAGGAAAGGAATGCCAGGAAAGTAATCTCACTGCAACTTAAACAAAATTCAATGAGAGAACTTAAGGAATGGGAAGGTGATACTTACTTACAAAGTCTCTACCTTAGCTGATTTAAGCCACTCACTCTCATAAAATTCATGTACTTGCACACTCAACATCTACATACTCACAAGCATCACAATATGCATAGGCAGTGTGGCCAGGATCACTTGTGTGCAACACAGATGACAAGGACATTGGCTATTCTTCCTGATGGGTAGGGGGAACTAGTTTTGGGTAGGGAACTGGGAACTAGTTTTGGATAGATCTTTTGCATCCTTTAGGATGCCTCTACAAATCTTAGATAAAGTTGCCGCAAATGAGTCTGTTTTTCCTTGTTTGAAATATAAGTTTTTAAAGAAAGAGGCAGGCTGGTTAAGCTTCTTCCATATTTTCTATGAAACAACATAACTAGAATTTTATAATAAAAGGACAAAACATAGTGCATTAATAAAAAAGTATAGACATCTCAAGAAAGACAACATATATTTTTAAAAAAATTATTCGTAGATATGTTTCAGGATGCTCCACAGATGGACAAAAGTCAAAATGTAACCCCTTTTGGAATAATAGGAGTTATTATTGGCTCTAGAACATGAAGGAATAATTGCCATATCTAGTCTGACTTCCCACTTAACAAAAACTACATTCTCAGAACCTCCTTCATGAAACACGTTTTTTTAAAGACAACATTTTTTTCAGATGAGAAAATTTATAACATTCTTTTATAAATTATTGAATTTCTGGGACTTGTGCAGTAAAAATATGCTTTTAATTGGATAACCTGAGGTTATCTAGTTTGCCTCCAGTCATTAGTTATGCCTTTATTTACTTGATTTAAATACTACTATCAGAATCCCGATTCTTCCAGACAGTCGATTCATTTCTGCATTTATTGGGGTTCTTTACTGTTCTACTGCAAGACAAGAATTCCAGGCCTAATATATAATTTTAACTGTTTTTTGAATCTTTGTCAATTTTTGTACATTGTTCTCCAAGGTCTGGACATGAGAACAAAATGCTTCCATACAATATTACTGAGATCATTTAAATAGGTATAGCATCTTCTGTTTTCTCTTGCTTGCTACTATGAATGCTTACACATTCATAATCTCATTATTCTAAGCTTAAAACTGGGGGCTTACCTTAATCAACTACTTACTATGTGCCTAATATACTTTTCAAACTGCAGCCAATATATATATCATTCCCTAGATGATTTTTAAGAAATTTGAGTGATATATGTAATATGGCCTGATAACTCCATGTTTGAGGTACATCCATCCCTACAGCTGTCTTTCATGTTATTTACCAGTGCAACAACTTTGGAGTTCTTTTCAAATTTTATATGTACATACATCTCTTGATGTAACTCTTCCGTAAATAAATTTTGTGTACATTCCTCCAAGTCATGGATGAGAGAATATGACAGAGCAGAGAGCCAAGATCAGATTTGTATGGAGGTCCACTGCCAACAGTCCTCACAAGTTAATAATTCACTATTGACTGTTTTTTTTCTAATCAGCCAGGTGAAGATTTTGCCTCATTGTTTCTTTATTGTGGATAGTATATAAATGGCTTTTATAATTGCAAATATGTCAAAATAATTACACTTATCAATGACATTTGTCATCTTATGAAAACTGTGTCTTGTGTCTTCATCATTCTGTTTTCCCTTAAATGATTTAGATTGATATTCCACTTTTGCAGTTATACTTCTTGAGTGCAAACTTTAAGAAATTATTTGAGTTCTGTGTGTGAAGAATTGAGGCTTCTGTTGTCTAAATCTGTATTTTATGACAACCTGAGGCTTGATCACTTCAACTTGCTGAATTTCAAGCTCATCCATTTCTGTCAACACAAGCTGATAGAGGTCACATTTTAATTCTTTGCAGAAGTATGAGTGGAACTATGCAAAATGTTTGACAGGGTGATGCTGAATAAGGAGATATAAGAGCATTTAAGAGCAAGAGGATGTACTGATGAATCTCCTTCCTGCTTTCAGAACTGAACTGGTTAGATATATTCATCAATTTTTTTTTTCTTGAGTATGTTAATTAGGAAATGTTGAAAGGACTAGGAATAGTAGAGATAATATCAGTAGAGGTTGTAGAGTAAATGTCTATCCTGAAGAATCATTCCAAGGTATCCAAGGTAACATTACAGTGTAGTTGTGTACTGAAAGCAATATTGTCTTGGTAGCATAGATTTTCACTTGGACTAATTTACACCTGAAAGGAATATCTTTTCACTTTCCTGCACTATGCAATGTAGACACACTTTTAATCCTCTTCACCTTATATCCGGCATGCTGAAGAAGAAAATTCTTGCAGTGAGATGTCAGCCTGATAAGGATTATAGAGCTCACTTTATTTTTCTATGAAAGTAAAATAGCCTCAGTTTAACTTAAACAGTTGCTTCAGAATATCATTTTACTAGCTCATTTATTTCACATTTTCAGCTTGCTCATTTTGATATTATAATATAACCCTTTACAAGAGAAGGTACTAACAGGATAAGATGAACGAAGGGATGTAAGGAAAAAATACAGAACAATGTTCTACAACAGAACATTATTCCCTTATTGCTTTTTCAATTTAGCCAATAAAATATCCTTCCTCATGACCAAGTATGAAGACTAAGCACATGTTTTCAGAAAGCAGAATTTGCTACCATGCATGCAGTGAGATATTCCTTTGCATAAGAGGTTTATTCTCCAAAACACTAAAAAACAGTGTAGGACTTTAAGTCTTTGCAAGGAAATTTCTGACTCTGATACACATAACATGCTCTGCTTGAGATGTTTCAGTGGGATGGAATGGCAGAAAGCACCTCATGGAACTCCAAAACAGAATTTGCATATATTGTCCGTTAAATGAAAACGATCAAATTCTTCCCTCGCTTGTACCAGCACAAACCATCTATCATAGAATCATAGAATGCTTAAGGTTGGAAGGGGCCTCTAGAGGTCATCTAGTCCAACCCCCCTGCACACGCAGGGTCACCTAGAGCACGTGGCACAGAGTGGCATCCAAGTGGGTTTTGAAGATCTCCAGAGAAGGAGACTCCACAACCTCTCTGGGCAGCCTGTTCCAGTGCTCTGTCATCCTCACTGTTAAGAAATTTTTCCTTAAGTTCCTGTGGAACTTCTGGTGCTTCAGATTGTGGCCATTACCTCTAGTTCTGTCGGTGGCCACCGGTGAAAAGAGGCCAGCACCATCCTCCTCACTCATCTAATATGTACATTTTAAGAATATGAATACATATTGTAGGGATTAAATAGTTAATGTAGAGGGTACTAATAAGCTAGTCAATACTTAGTCTCAAAGTGCAAGGACTCTTGATAATTGGCAAGACAGGTGGCGCTGCATGGAGGGGTTACCTATCTGCAAGGACTCCTGATATATGGCAAGTCAGGATGATCTGCATGGAGGGGTTGCTTATCCAGTTGTGTAGTCAGCAATAAAATATAGATATCATTGACATGAAAGCAGAACAGGAAAACGGGAGGGGGGACATTTTTGGGGTAAGAACGGTATAAAAGAGGGACGACCAAAGCGGTCGGGGTCCGTGGTGTGACCCCTGCGTGGGAAAGCCTGGACCCAGGCTAGTTGGTAATACTTATTATCTTTCTCCTATTATTAAAAAGCACAATATATCGATGGGGTTTGCCTCTTTTTCTGTCAATTCGAAAACCGGACCCAACAATATAATAAATTAGTATATATAATACATTAATACAGAATATTTCTGCTCTCTCTGGCTCTTGTAAAGCAGACATGTTAGTTCTTTTCAGGGTCTAAGCATGATCCCAGGAATTTGCCTTCAGAGATAACATTAAGATCTGCAGCTATATCCTAAAAAAACATTACCAAGGTGTACAAAAATACATCAAAATGTCACAGAGAGCTCCAAGTATATGATTACATTGCATTAGTGAAAGGCCAAGAAATGAAATTTCTAATTTTGGAAAAAAACACACTGAATTTATTAAAACTTTTTCTTGTTTATTGTTATATTAATGTCAGCTATATCCTGAAGGCTCAGTTTTGTCTGCATATCAGTTTCTTTTTTGAAATGAGAGTAACTTAGCAGTTACAATTTAGGGAGGAAAAACTGAACAACACAAAACAGAAAAAAAAAGCCCTGTGTTTTTTAAGTCTGTCTTTGAGGTTTCACCTTCAGGCAAGTCTGGTGTTAATGTGTTTTTCATCCTCCTAGCTATGCTCTAGCTGGGACCTATTTGCATGAACTAATATCCCTTTTTGAAAGCCAATATTGGGCAAAGCATTCATTTAATTTCATGCTATTTTAACATGTGCCTAGCAGAAATGATGAAGTCAGGAAAAAAAGAGCCCCAAATCCATCAGTGAGGCCCCTTAAAGTACGTTTGTTTGCATACTTTGGCTTTATGAGTGTACGTTTTAAAACAAGGTTTACAGAACAAAAGCAATTCGAGCTGCAGTTAAGTAAGATACATAGGACTACATCTGATGTTTTCTTGTGTAATATGTTTAATTCTCACATAGTAAGTGTTGTTGATGGATATGTCATAGATCAGCACTTCTTGGATATTTGCGTGGTCAGAGAAGTTTTGAAGTATTGAAACTGGAACATTCCCGTGCTTCTCATGCCAAATCTAGTGTTACATATAGACGTGATCATCATATGCAGGGAGAAATTGCAAAAGTTCTGGAATTAATGGTTTTGCCTATTACCTCCCTGTGGTGTTGTAAGTCTTTGGGATAGATGAAGAAGACTCATTAAAGAATAAATATCAATTATTTATTTCACATAGCTTTTTCTGTTTGTGAGGGCTGACCAAAGCCAAACAACACAGAAGTGGTGGATTTTGGCACTCAGAAGCAGGAAGTATGACTGACACAAGATTGACAGGCCCAGCTTCAAGAATCAAAAAAGTTATTTTCAAGAAGGAAGAAAATGTTTTATTTCTAGATACTAACATTTAAGATTTAAACATAAATTTAACATGCCTACAGGATCATGCTTTATTTCTTAGTATAGGTAAAAAGAATTTCCTCTGTTGCAATGTTTGGACAAAGTCATAATGATTAGTAACAGTCCAGATAATACCTTTTATTTGCCTCCTAGAAAAATACAGAACATCCACATATCTCATATTTAATGAGGGTAAAGTTACTTCTTCAGCATCTTGTGCGACCGTGTTCTAAATGTAGTTTATGCAGAGGTACTTCAACACAACTTCATAGTTTTTCAGTTTACTGAGCTCTGGAAAGAAGGCACTAGACTCAGGATTAAGGTAACTGTCAAGCATGTTCTTGTACACAGGGAGAGTCTATATTACACAAGCCACGCATTGCAAAAATTATATCCCAGCAAGCAGTGCGACTCAATTATGGTTGGATGGATTGCCTGGCAGAAGAAAAATCTCCTTCCCGAAGCTTCCAAAATCTTAGTACTGTTTAGCACCTTGTTGTGAAATACTGCCCTCAGTGCTCAGCTGAATACTCCAAGGTCTTTGTGGATAGATAATCTGTGGCTATTTTTCCATTCCAAAATGTTTCAGCTTCTCAAGAAAAAAAAAATGCACAGAATATTACCTTTCTAAGAGAGTCTCTTGGTACTCAGAGTTCAGGATCATAATAGTCAGAATTTATTTCAAGATTTTAGAACCCTATGATATTTACATGGGAAGAGACCATCTACTGATCAGTGAGTTACTTAAAGACATGGAACAGAATATATACAGCTGCATAGTACAGTTTTTCAGTAACTATCTATAGAGTTGGAAGATGAGAAATATGGCGATTGCTGCACAATGTCACAGTACATGTATACTTCATATATGCCTGTATAGTATGCAACAGTTTTAACCATTAGTTCCAGTTTATAGATATGCAGATTGGAAATCATTTAAGTAAGTAAGTAAATTGTTTTTACAGGTCAGAGACCAGTATTCAAGAATGGCAGATGCTAGATCATATATTCTCTTCCAAACTGCAGTGACTGTTAGCAGATTTTGTCTTACATGTCTCATTTTGGTGAGAAAGGCTTTTGAACCCCAAGTATGGATGGGACCTATTCCTGATTTAAGACAGTATAGTTAGCCTATCAGTCCCAACAGTTTTTTTTTTTTCCAGATATTTGCAAATGAAATCATACTACAGAGCAATCTTACCAATGCTTCAGTACTCTTATAATGAGAACGGTTTCCCTCATATCTGAGCCTTAGTTCTGCTATTTGTCATGACTTTTGACATTTCTCTATTCCCTCGTAGCCTCCAAGCTAACCAACCTGGTTAATTCACATTTTCTTTATGATTTTAAAAATTTGTTTCACCAATTAAAATTGAGGTTATTTTCATGTGTTCTTTATTTGTGATCTTCTTGTTTTCCCTCAACTCTTTCCAATTTATTTACATCATTTTTGGAAGAATGCAAATGCTGTCCTATCTTCAGATGAACTTAGAGGTTTTGTGCAAATCATGGTCAGTTACCATAGGTCTGTGATTGATTTATGACGGTCTGGTTTAAAAGAAGTGCTTGATTTCAAAGAGAGAAATAAAAGAGTAAGTATGTTTTGTAGTGTAAGAACAAAACAGATAATAAAGTTGTACTAGGACAGTTAGTTCTCACTAATACAATAAGGGTTCTCTTTCATACATTTTGTCTATTTATAGTTGTTTGCAGGCTAGTATCACTTTATATATATAAATGTATGTATAATATTATATATACTCTCTATATATACTATGTATATATACACTACATATAATAATATATATACATATTATATATATATTTCAGCCATGCTACTCATACGCAAGATGCTATGACTGGCTCAGCTGCTTTCTTTCCATCATTCTTCCTGTAAACTAAAAAATATAGGATCAAAGGAGGAGAAAAGACCACCTAGATCATCATGCAAAAAGAGAAAAAAAGCATGTACAGAAATCACAAAAGGGTAACATGTTAGAAGTTAAATCCAACTGATTACAGGAACAGTCATTCCAAACAATGCTTACCCTGACACATAAGCAATAATTTCCTTTTACTCTTTCAATCTCCTATAATAAATTAATAACTACTCTTGTCTTCAAATGATTTTTGCAGTATTACCATAAATAAATAAATAAATAAATAAGATCTACCAGAATTATATGTACATGGCTTTATTGACCTCTTAGCTCCTGGGATCTGGGCCAAATTATGAATTTCTCCAGTCATTTTTTCTCCAGATAAACAATCACAAGGGAGGGGAGACTCGGTCTGAGATTAACACATCTAAATTTAGGTGACTGAATGTCTGCTGGAAGTAAGATTCAGTTGCCTAAACAGAAGCACCATTTTAAGCACCTAATATCCTATCTGCCACTCTGGAAGGTTGCAGATATTCGGTCTCATATCTACTAGACTGCTAGCTTCCTGACAGTGTCCTTGGAAAAATAAATGCTGTTGCCTATGTATAACCATCTAATGCTATCTGAGCCATCCTGTCTGAGATATCTGCAAGTAGGCAGCAAATAAAACTCATGACCAGTGGAAGATGTGGTCCCTTCTGACATGTCATCTCAAGGTCATGCAAGATACCTTAGTATGTTTTTCATGGCAGGTTCTGTCTGCATTTCCATAACTGGATAGCACTTTCAGTGTAGCTTCATTCTTTAGTTTTTACTCTTCCTATTTTCAATAATAGATAGATTGAAGTTTTAGACTTTTGGTGGTCCAAAAAGCTGCAACTCCAAAGCTCCTTGCCACTCTTGCAGGAACTCTTTGCTTAAGTTCTCTGTCACTGTACATTTACAATGAAATGACAGAACAAATTACAGTGAAATATGAAGATATCTAAGCTGATTTTTAGCTAGCTATATATTTAGCTGCCACAATCTGTGTTTACAAACTGGTCCAAATAATAGTTTCCCTTCCTATAATGCCTTTGCTTCCCAAAGGCAGGAATTTATCTCATTTTGCACCAACAAGTATATCATCATCCTCTCATCCTCTTTGTGTGAAATAGCTCAGAAAAAGTGCTTGATCAGTAAGAGATGATGAATAACCTCCTATTCTCCTCCAATATCAACTTTCCACAAGGCACAAAAAGACTGCCATACAGGAGCTTTGCCAATTGTCGTATATCTAAACCCCAAATGCCATTAGCCTAATTATTAAGAACTGTGGGGGGTGAGGAAGTTTTTACTAAGTCTTTGTCACTTTCTAATTCAGCCTGAATTATGATTTAGCCAACTGGAGCTAGGTTTGCAAGAAATTTATTTATTTATTTATTTATGTTTTAAAGTACCATACTTGCCAGCCTATTATGCGGCAGAGACAAGGATTCAAGGAATGTTTTCTTAGGTTATGTTTCTTCACGATCCTCATACGCTCATGAAAATACATGTATTTTGTATATTATGCATTCAGATTCCATATTCCTGTATAAGCTAATAAAATTAACAGTGCATAATTTTAGACATCCACTATCCTCTCAGAGAAGAACGCATTGAGAATGAATGCATAGAGAGTCTAGGTTTCTTCTACTGTTGAAGCAAATCTTCCAGCACGTTAGATTTTAAGTGACCTTGGAGTTTACATGGAATGGAGTTTGTTGCCTCTCCTCTCGAGGAATTATCAATATCCTAAAATCATTTTGCAGCTGAGAGCAGTTTGACATAAGTGGTGATCTCAGCTTCTTTCTTTTTTTGCATCTTCTTTCCTCTATTTATTCCTACATATTCAGAGCATAGAACTAAACCATGTGTTTAACATGTTTACAGACAGAGATAACAGAGCAGGATACAAACAGCTGCAGGCTCTTCCACTGTCAGTAGCCCACCTCCAGAATGAGACAGGAAGAAGTATATATTCAAAGAATAGAACTGTACTGTATCAAAGATTTGTGTGGCTTCCTGAGATCTGAAGGGCTATTTTCATGAAAAAAAACTTGTGAGTAGCTTGCCTTCAACCTTAAACACCTCCTCCCCGTTCCTAAAACAGATTTCTTGAGTTTATGAGTTTTTCCTGCAAAATGATTTAGAGTGAATTAAATTTTGCTTTATGCGTAACATAAATTACACTGCCAGCTATCAAATGCCAACTGTCCTCTAAAACCCGTCTTTTGGATGCAGTAAGCTGTTCACTCTGAACTCTCAATGCTCAACTGCTTTCTGAAGCACAGTAGGTTTTTCTAAATCCTCCTTGATAATCCACTCTATATGTTTATGAATTTAAATATTTAATTAATAGTGGATGTTGCTAATGAATTTTAATTCAGTCATTTTTTTTCAGAAGTTAAAGAGACTTCCAATGTTAATTTTTTCATGCCTTCTGAGTGATTTAGTGAATTGTGCTAAACAGTTATTAGCAATAGCTAGAATATTGCTAATACGTAGCAGTAGACAACAGCTTTTAGAATAAAGTTCTTTTCAGATATATGTACACTATAACTCAGCTGAAATATATCTGTAACAGCAAACAAATATCAGAAGTTATGTGAACAAAAGAAAAAAAGCTAAGAACTTGGTACTGAATCAACGCAATTACAAATGTATGCATCTATCATGATGCTGAAAGAAAACAAATAGTATTTCCCTAATTACAAAACATGGTATAGAAATTGTGAATGGGCTACCCAGGACAAAGAGTGATGGGAATGCCCTACTATTGGTGCTGGCAGCCCTGCTGCTACAAGTAGTAGTGCAGAAACTAACTTAGTGAAGCTTTCAGCAAAAATTGGTATAACTGTTTCACAGATTAACTGTTTATATGGGAAATATAGAATACAAAGCCGTCTCAGTCCTCTATAGTCCATAACTATACATTCAAAACATTCCAAACATTCAAAAATCACAGTGCAGGTGGCCAGCTCCTCAGCTGGTGACAACTTGTTCTCATGCCATTTAGTACCAATATATACTTCATTTCTGCGAATGGAGAAAGTTAGAAGAGTCTACAAATAAAAATGATCTTTAACATGCTCTGTGACTGAAAAGACTGAAAAGATTGTTTGAAACTTTACAGAATGAAATTCCATTGTGCTCACTAGTCATTTGGTAGTTTTCTAAGAGACAGATTGCATCATGTGCTATCAAATGTTATTGACTGTCTTTTTAATGAATCTTCACCAGTTCCTTATCATATTTTTCCTGTTAATGCCTAAGTTCTTTTGAAAAGCAAGCTTTTAATTGTGACTGATCTAAAGTTTGCTCCATCAATTGCCAGTGATATCATTGGTGTCCATAGGTGCTGCCATAATTCAAGTCACTGATGGTAATAGAAAGTATTAGAGACTTTTATTAAGGTAGTAATATTTCACCAAACCAAGTAATTATCTTTGATAGCTTACTTGGGTTAACTTTGGCATGCCAGAGTTTCTGCTTTAAAATGGCAATTATAACATCTCCTGATTTTCGTGAAAGGATTAAAATTTGTTAATCAGATCGCCTGATGACAACTATTTCTCTTGCTTTAATTGTCCTGTAAATACAAATTTAAGTGACTAGTTCAGAAAATGAGTTAATCATAGGTAAAAATACTCTATGAGGATTATTCATGCTACTTTTTTTGCACTTGCCTGGCTTCAGGTTCCTATTGGAGATGGCAAAGCTTACTATGTTCCAATCACAATGTTTACACTGTCTATGGAAATAACAGGATATGCTTCGTATAATGCTACTAAATATAATCTTAGAAGCAATACTGCCTGGTAGAGTTTTAGGAGGAAAGCACTAAATGTCACGGTAGTAGTCATCCTGACAATTAAGAATATAAAATAATGTGCTAGAAAATACCTCTTGTGCTACCTCTGAAATTATAACTGAATATATCACATTAAGGTTTGAAATACATTGGCACGTATTGGCAAATACTTTACCATCTCAGCCAGTGATAGTATCTCCATGTTCCTTGGACAGAGAACCCAAATCGCTCCTGTCTCTGATCAAGAGTCCAGGAGAGGAAGTGGCCGTTCTTCATTCCAAGAGCAGGGCTTAGCTCCATGTCAGATCCTCATGGAGAACAGAGGGAAAGGTGGAAGTAAGACCTCAGATCTCTCAGAGTTTCTCTTACTATTCTTGAGATTTTTTTCTCCCTGATATCACTTAGTTTTACTCTTGAAATACACTGTCTTTTAAAGTTTCCTCATAACAATGAGCACTGAAATGTCTATGCAACTTTTCTGTGTTTGATGCAGATCCTAGAAAGGTTTAGTTTTTTCTTTTTTTAATAACAATTTGATTCACAGCTCCCATACCAGTAGATGACATTATATGGCTCATTGCATAAGAACCTTTAATAGCTAAGAAATATTTTGGATGATAGATTAAGCATCCTGCATCCTAATCTAATAATAATATGTCTCCCTGCAATAATCAACAGAAGTGTCTACTTTTCTGCTCCAGAGCAAAGATGGTCCTAATTCAATGACAGGTGTAGTCTGGTTTGACTGGAACTAACAACTATTAGGAACAAAGAGACCATTTATCTTTATTGCTTCAGCTTGAACCACACAGACTTGATATATGATTCTGTCATGGGAAACTCAGTGTCACCTACTGGCACGACCAATGTCTGCTAAGGAGGTGGTTTTTCTTCTGCAATTCATTTAATTGTGTATTTCTTTCAGTTATTCATCACCAGCCCTGCAAGGTCTGACAATAGGACAAAGTTTCTTGCAGTGGTCAAGAAATCTACTCATGCTGACATTTCTCTCTGAAGTGGAAGCTCTTTCTGATGGTTAGCATTCCCATTCTCCACATTCTGTCTTTGTTCCTGTACCTGAATTAGGTAGGCTACTTTCCTACTTTTCTATATTAGGCAAAGGCATTATATATCCTAGATATTCATCTGTCCTTTATGTCTGCTCAAGCCTGAACGCATTTCTCTGAACATCAGTGACCGAAACTGTATACAGCATTTCAAATGTCTCTCACTAGTATGCTTTCCATGCTGATATTTATATTTTTCTCATTGCACTGCAAATACCTTGGAATTATCCTAGTACTACACTTGATCTTTCCAGGTACATTTCACTGATGGTTCAACACCAGTTTCTGTACTTATACCCAGTTTCCCTAATTTCACATAGTCTCTAAAATTACTTTACTTAGCATAGTTGTATTGTCTGTTATAAAAAGTGGTATTTTATAAAAGAAAAAAAAATATCAGTTGGCTTGGCATAGCTGCAGACTGAACTATTCTCTCTTAAAGGCTTTCATTCAGAGACTGCTATTATGTGGGTGTGAGTGTTGTTATAGGTCTGGGTGATAAAGAAATGTGATAAAGAACAGAAACATAACTGCCAAAATGTAAGATGACAGGAGAGAGTAGCCTCTGAAGGCATCTGTAGTATGATCGAGAAAAATCAGGCTAAGGACAGACTGTTAGCTAAAAAGAAGCCTGGGATGCTGAAAGGAGGTGGTAGAAATCAACAGGCAAAGGGAAACAAAACTGCAAGCTTTATCCTGTTAAATAAAAAGATCTGAATCAGAGACATAAAGCATTTAACAGTACCTTGCTCTAAAAGTAATAGCATTTAGGACTTTGCAAATTGGCTAATTGTTTAGATCAAAATAAAATCAAAAGCCTTGTAATTTTGTGAGACCTAACTTTATGATTTAATTTTATCTGTTCAGCAGTCCTATTTGCATTTTTGTATAAGTCTCTCTTGTTCCCATCTTGGCAAATCTTATGATTCCAGTTGATAGTTCCCATCTTGAGTTACCTCCAGTATTTAACAACTGGTCCACTTGATTTCAAGATCCCGAGAGGACGCTTAATTACTCGCGTCTCTGCTTGCATATATTACTACTTATGGAAAGAAATTTAGACAGACATTTTGCATGGATTTTTCCCAGAAAGCAAACCTGGCAGACAGAGGCACATGGAAGGGAGGAGGTAGGGATTTTATTGTCATGTTTTGAGGATTCCAGAATCTGCAGATAATCTCAGTATAAATCAGTCTAATTCTGAATTTGTTGTCATTTATAATATGTGTTTGTAGATAAGAACCTATCTCAATCCACTTTAATTTTTACGAAGGTTTGCATCAGTCTCTAGGATTATTTCTCCCTGCTGAAAATATCCACAAATTTCTTTTATAACTCTGTGACTTAAGAAACCACTTCCTCCTCACTCCAGCATGAAATCTTTGTATTGGATCTCATGAAGACAGCAGCATGGAACTCATGTGTTACTACAGAAAAGAAGAATCTCCTTCAAAATTCAGAAAAGTATGGAAAGGATTACAGAAGGGTCATGGAGCCTGGCTTTCAATACAACAACTCCTTGATGTTTTATGCAAATTCATTCTGAAGCACTTTCACAGTTCTCTAGCCATAATCTTGGCCAGTCTCCCTCTCACGTTACCACTGTTGGCCAATAAAACATGACCATGTTTTATTATTACCTATTGAACTAAAGTGAGCTCCACAGATGCAAACCAATTATAGTGTATTTAATGATAATGATAATAATTTTCACAATGATCTTAAATATCAGTCTGTAAAAGAGTGCTGAGGGAACTGGTGGACATCATTGCTAGGCCACTTTCAATTGCCTCTGAAAGGATATGGAGGACAGGGGAGGTGCCTAAGTCCTGGAAGCAACCCAGTGTCTCGCCAGTCTTCAAAAGGGGCAAGAAGGAGGACCCAGGGAACTACAAGCCAGCCAGCTTATCTCCATCCCCAGAAAGGTGATGGAGCAGCCCATCCTGGATGCCATCTCTGAGCATATGAAGGTTATCAGGAGTAGTCACTGTGGCTTCACCAAGGGGAAATCATGATTAACCAATATGATAGCCCTCCATGATGGAACGACTGGCTGACTAGTTGAGGGAAGGAGAGCAGTGACTGATGTCCTTACTTCAGCAAGGCTTTTTGACACTGCCTCCATAACATCTTCATAGGGAAGCTTAGGAAGTGTGAGTTTGATGAGTAAGCAGTGAGGTGGATTGAGAACTGGCCAAATGGCAGAGCTCAGAGGGTTGTTTTGAAAGCCAAGTCAGAGGCCTCTAGCTAGTGGTCTCCCACAGAGGGGAGGGATGAGGGAACAGGGTGTCTCCTCAGTAAGCTTGAGTTGGCTGATACCCCAGAGGGCTATGCTGCTTGTTGAGGGACCTCAACAAGCTGGAGAGGTGGGCGGAGAGGAACCTCAACAAGTCGTGCATCTAGGGAGGAATAAGTCTTTGCTAAATATTTTAACCGCAGTAATTCCTCCAAAGCACTCACCTACTTGATACTATGAAGAAATGTTGTAAAGATAATTTTCCGCCTCAATTTAGCAATCTTTTGTTCTGTTTTTGTTATCTTTTGGCTCTTTTTCAACAAATGACACCATATTGGCCAGACTGCAGTCCTTTAGGATGTCTCCAGAGAAAAATGATTTTCAGAATAAATTAGGCTGTAATTCTGCAATATAGATTCCTACTTCATGTATAATGCCTTATCATTGATTCTGAATCCTCAAACTTTAAGCCAGTTAAAATATACTTAGCTCTAGGTGAATATTGTACATTAATTCCTGACTTTTGACACGCTGTTCCAAATTGCGGCAAATTCCACTGCTTTTCCTTCTTCATTATTATGTCAGCTTCCTGTACATCTCTTTACAACGTAATTTTAAATACTTCCCTTCATTTTGAAAACAGCAAAAGACCTCAAAATAAGTACATTCAATGCTACATGCTAAATAGTATTTTTATTTAAAATGTCCCTGTCATTAGAATCTGATATATGTTAAAGACATGCTCTTGACACATGAAGCTTAAAATCTGCAAAACAACAACAACAGAAAAGACAGCACTGCACAGTCAATTACTTAATGATTCACCTATTATTTTTTGAGCAGTTTCTCACTAATTCAGAGAATGAAATCAAAAGCCTACCGGGAACATTTTTTGACATATTCTGTCATGTCCATGATCACATTAAGACTATGCGAGCATAAATGCACACACAGACACGCAGACACAATTAGAGTAGCACAGTTTTGCTTTCAGATATCTGTATTAGTTGCACTGAAGAGGTAGAGAATTGGAAAAGAAACTGATGCCTGTGAAAGGAAATGAAGAGATAGCAAAGCGAACCCCCAGGGACCAAAGGCACAGGACTCATTACCCTTCAGACCATGCTTCTAAGACCTGAAGTGCCACTGCTGTGTAGTATTACATTCTGCAGGGCAGATAAAGCAGTTCATGTGGATCTACCTTGGGCACCCTTTATATAGAGTTGCAACCAACAGTGCAGGAGAACTCCGAGCCTCACAGTTATTGCAGACTATTCCCAGCAAGCCAATATTCTGACAGCTTCAAGTACCCTCATATTAGGTGAACACATCTTTTTCAAGTAATCCTTACATATTATCTCAAAAGCAATTTTGCAGAGGATATTTGAAAATACAAGGCTCAAGCTCCCAAAGAAAATTCAAACCTTTTCCTGCTTTCCTACTAAATACTCTGCAGTTTATTTAATATATATATGTGTATATATATATACACACACATATTTATCCTAAATATGGCTATTAGACAACTGCCTCAGGTCTATACGTGTATCTTCAAGATTGCTTTCTTATTAGTAAGTCAACTTATTCATGAAAAAAAAGAGATTTTAGGTTTATAGTTTTTAGCTCTTAGATCACAATATGAGCTCTTTAAGAAATCCCCTATTTATCCGATTACTGCACATCACAGCATTTCTGAGAACATTTGTTAAATGATAGCATGTTTTTGAAGTAGTGAGAAGACAAAAACCCTTGTGTTTGACAAGAATTTCATGGCCAAGACAGAGAAGTGCTGACCACTCAGGAGTTCCAAAGCTGTGTCAGTCCTCATACTACAGTATGTCTCTTTGTGTTGAGTCAGGCAACACCAAAGCCAACTAGATTATTTCTCTAACAGCCAGTTGAGTATCAAGAGTTAGGGAATGGCTGCATTTCTGGCAAAGAAATTAAACTTGTGCTAATATACGAAGATCTTAGTACTACTGATTATAAATCCTAAGTATTCAAGTAAGTGTAGAACTGCTTTTTGTTATTTCCTTCCTTCCTTCCTTCCTTCCTTCCTTCCTTCCTTCCTTCCTTCCTTCCTTCTTTCCTTCCTTCCTTGCTTCCTTCTTTGTCATTCACAAGTGAAAATAAGCTGAAGTTTTATTTATTAACTAATTTCTACCTTTCTAGCAGAGATGAGGATCTGTAGATTAACACAGTGAGAACACTTAAAGATCAAATAATTAAAAAATAAAGATGATAAACAATGACTAATATCAGAAGGGGAATAATTGATCCTACATTAAAACAGGCTCTTAGATAACATTCCGAAAGGAGCTGACTGGCTGGTTTCAACTGGATTAGATTAGATATCAGTTTTCACCTGCTCTTCAAACATGTTATTTATTGTGAAGTCTTGCATCCTGTTAGTCAAATGAACTGAATTATTAACTCTGTAGCTCACAATATGCTTTCATTTGATGTGTTCTGATACAAAGCCAGGTAAAAGTGTGTTAATTCTAATGAGGGAATAGGCCTTGCTCTCTGCAGAAGATTTTTGAATGCAGGGGAAACCTGTGCGCAAACCTGGGCATTGTTAGTGGGAAACAGCCATCCCTAGAGACTTGGAATTCACTTTGTCCTGCAACTTTTAAAGGAAGAAAACATACATTTCTTTCTTCTGTCTCAGTCACACATATATTCTACAGGCATTTCAGTAAGCTAGGAGTTCAGTACTCTCACAGAATCCAAAACATCTGCAAAGCCAGTTGAACCAAAAACAAAACAAAGCTCTGTTCCCAACAGTTGACACTTGAAATGTCACTGGAAAATGAAATGGAGAAAGTACTAGAGGGTGCCAGTACAGGAGAGGGATTCTTTTTTTTTCTTTTTTTTTTTTGGATTCATCCAAATTACTGTGACTCACCTGGGAAAGACTGGAAAAAAATCATGCTTAGATTTTATCCTTAGAAAAAAAATTGAGCAAATTAGTGCCTGGTTAAAACTTAGATTCACTGTTCATATCAATTAGACTGAAACCCAAGAGTATGAAAGTTAGTGTACTTTGGTCTCCCTGAGGAAAAAAAAAATCTCATAAAGCTTTTAAAGAGAAGTTACATGGCCAAATGACTTGATTACACATAGAAAACAAAGGACAACACTGCACTGTTTTGCTTCCTTCCCACTGTTTTGCTTTCTTTCTTCCTTTTGCTTCCTTCCTTTTGCTTCCTTTCTGCTATTAAGAGTTAACAATAACCAAAAAATGCACAGGAAAAAGTTTTATACACCTTTATTTTAGCTAACTACTAAATTACTAATTACTAAAATTATTTTAGTAATTTAAATGTGCTACACATGAAATGAAATATAAAGGAATATTCCCAAAGATAGGGCCTTACATTCTGGATGAAAAATATTTTGAGTTCAATCAAGGTACTATACTATATACAGATGATCTTACAAAATCAGCTTCTTCCATCCTGAACTGCACTTTGTTGGGAATTTTTATCTTCTCTTTCTGGAAGAAGGAAAGATAGATATATATGTGTGTCCGTGTATATAAATATATATATATACATATAAATATATATATAAGCCACACTTCTTGTAATGTCCAATATACAGTTTCAGATTCTGCTGCAGCTGAATTACTCTCTTCTTCTGGGTACTTCCTGAAATTAAAAAAAAAAAGATGTAATAGGAGGGCCAAATCTTTGCAGATTTTTTCTCTGTCTGGTGACTGTGATATAAAAATGGAAAATGTGTGTCAATTTTTTAAGTGCATACAATACACACCAGTGTGGTTACCAGATGTGTCACAGGACCTAGTTTACAAAGAAATTAATGGTTTGAGCTACTCTTACCATGAATATAGTGCCTGTTAAGAATGATTGCCTTAAGGCAAACACTGGCATGCACAAATTGTAAATTGCTGGTGTCTCTTTTATTGTGTGCTACAGTTTGTCCTTGGTGGGGGCACAAATTAGTAATATCTCTAGGTAGGAGATCAAGGTATGCAAATGCAGTTTAGCCTATAATCCTTTGGTATCTGAGCCTGTCAGATAATTTGAGTATTAGATTCTCCAGAATTGGAGAAAAGCCTACTGCGTGCAATTACTTGGGTGGCACGGCTGGGTCATTTGCTTTTTATTGCTAGGTTTCGCCACACTTCCACAACTAGAACCCTGATTGTACCCCCATATGTACGAAGACCTTAGAATATTGTCTTTGAGTGTTGCTTTATTATATGTCTCTTGTTCTACTTCATGTCCTTGGAGGTGCAGATAATCATGCTAAACAACAAGCTACAGAATTTTCATTCTAGAAAGAAGAATCATGCTTTCAGATTTCATCTGACCTACAGTGGAGACAAAAAAAGAGAGTAAAATAAAGTTAATTCCAAGCCAATTTCTTTGAGAAAAAGCATGCCCTGTGTGTTTTCAAGTCACAGTTGGTGATTGATCTGAACTAATGTCCCACACAGTTTTGCAAGGGTAGATTTCCTAAAGCACCTTCAATTAGAGGTTATTTGTTTTCATTTTGGAGTTGGCTATGTAAGCAGTAATTCTTTATAATAGTATTTGCTTTTGAAAAAATACAGCCAGGTCAAACAGTACATCTTTTCTTTTTTGTTTCGCTTTGTTTCATAATTTAGTTTTGCTGGGCAAAGCGAATTTACAAACACGAATCGGATGCCAGGGAGGAAAACACCTCAAAGGTCCTGGACTTGGAAAATTTATATTACTTTATTATTTGCTGACATTAAAATTAGCAAACTGTGTTTTTCAGTTTGGCTTCTCAGAAAAAAAAAAAAAAAGGCAATTGTTTTTAGTAGCTGAAAAAGTCAGCTGAAATACAGATATGAGAAAGTAAATGGAAATAAGGTTATTTTGAAATAGCATGAGGATTTTCTAAAAGCTTGATTCAGTCATAATACAGAGATCTTCTTAAATAGTCAAATTCAGTAATAGAAACTTGTAGGTTTTGGTTAGGTTCTTATATTGAATGTCAAGTGTACAGTCTGAAGTATGGGACTGGAACGTGGTTCTATGACATAGTTCCTTCCAAAAAGGGAGGACAGAGTGTCTTCAATATCAGTTTAAATAGGAAAACAGGTTAAAAATATTCTCTTTCTCAAAAAAATAAAAAGCATTGTTTGAATGGGTTAAAAAAGTAAAAATTTTTATTTGTGGTTACAGATTGCAGTTTTGTTCCCTAAGATAATATCCTTGTTAGCTTTCTTCAAAGAGTATTTACATTCCAAAGTCAATATTTTTACTTGTACATTTCTTTAACAGTTTGCAAAAATGTCTAGACTTATATTTCAAATACACTTCTTATGTTCCAGCTACATGAATAAGCACATTTTTTGCTTAAACCTAACATTTTCTAGGAGATTAGGCATACAGGAATGTAAAGTGCTCTACACTGTCAATAAATATCTCATTCATAAATTTATAAAACTGCAACAGTGCACATAAAATATAGCAACAATTGCTTACTAATTATATATCCAGCTTTTACAAACAGATAGGAGGTAGAGCTACTATAGGTTTGATAGCTTCAAACACCAGCAGGATATTGGGGCCATCAGGTTATCTACATTCAGGGCATGAGTATAAATTAGGAAATTTCAACTCTAGACATAGTCCCTGGAAAGAGCTATTCTTCCAAAGGAAGGAGGATACAGCCCACATCTTTGTGGACTATATCAAAGATCCATAGGCAGTTGTCTGAAATGCAGTGTACAGATTAACCCTTCCATAACAACGACTGCAGCCAGCGCAGTATCCATCAGAACTAAATGCTCTTTCAGGCATATTCTGAATGAGATGGCAATGCCTGCACCAGGGTTGGGGAAATTTAAAACACAGCACTGAGAATATAAACTATTTTTAATATCTTGCAGCCTCCTGGATTTATTATTACTCTTTACCAAATACACAGGTAGACTGAGCAGGGGAGCAAAGGAGTACCCCAGGCTGTCCTGGGTCAAAGCAGCAAAGGTCCTACCCTGCTCTTCTGATTTCAGCAAGATTAGATGGGAGTTTCTGCAATGGATTTCAAAGGAAGAGCCAGAAATAACACGAGGAAGACACCCACATAGAAAATCATAGGTACAATGGTTACTCTATGTGTCTATTGGAAAAATTAAGTTGCACTGAAAAAAAAGAAGATAAAGAAATGAAGCAGTTCTGCATATGTAGGAATGCTTTCATGGCAATTTCTAGTGTCATTCCCTCAACCATAAAGATTCTTTGAACCTTTCCAAGTTAATATTCCGAAAACTCTTTGAGATGTTATCATCCGGCCAAATGCAACATAAAACTGCTCCGGCCAAAACAGGTCTGCCATTCTCGCTGCCTGTGTTATTCCCAGTTTTTCACTTTATCTCCCTTTTGTCTTCTTCTCCAATTCCCATTTTGATTCTCCCTTTTACAGTTACTGGTCAAATCATACACTGGATCCATTTCCAAATCACTACTATCATATCTCATCTTCTATAAAATCTGGCCCTCAATGAGAAGTTCTGATAATTTTTCTTTCCTATCACCTCATTCTTATTCTTCACACCACTCCCTGTATAAATTGCTTTCCAGAGCCTAGATTTCATTTACTTTTTTTCCTATCATAGCCTATAAACATTTTAGGTCAAGGAATACATCTCATACTACATTTATAAAAATCATGTGTACATTTACAGCTACCTATAAATGACTTTTTAACAACAGAGGCTAAATCTTTCAATCACTGTACAGGCAGGAACCCCTTTGCCCCATGTAAGTTTTACTTGAGTGAAGTCAGAGGAAGTAAGGAGGAAAGATCAAAGTGCCTTTCTTGCATGCATACATGCACGCACACACTCACTGTATCTCTACTGTTTTTTCCAAAGCTTATTCACTGAAATTCTAGACTTGTCATTAATTTTCTGGTTTCCGTGGTTATTGTTGCCAGAGGCACCACTACGGCAGTGAAGGAACACATCTCTCATGTTTTCTACGTGTGGTACAAAAAATCCAGACTTATGCAGATTTTTCAAGTATTGGTTACTTTATAGTTCCTTCCTTCTCTCCCTTTCCCAGCCTTTGTCTAGGCTGTATGCATGCCAGACATAATTTTCAACCAAGAAATGTTGAAATAGGAAATACTCCACAGCATATTCTTGGTGTTGAGTCTGCAAATTCACAGCAAAGATCATAGAATCACAGAATCATACAATGCTTAAAGTTGGAAGGGACGTCTAGAGATCATCTAGTTCAACCCCTCTGCTCCAGCAGGGACACCTAGAGCATGCGGCACAGGACTGCATCCAAGCGGGTTTTGAAGAGAAGGAGACTCCACAACCTCTCTGGGCAGCCTGTTCCAGTGCTCTGTCACCCTCACTGTTAAAAAATTTTTCCTTAAGTTCCTGCGGAACTTTTGATGCTTCAGTTTGCGGCCATTTCCTCTAGTTCTGTCGGTGGCCACCAGTGAAAAGAGGCCAGCACCATCCTCCTCACTGCCTCCCTTGAGGTACTTACAGGCACTGATTAGATCCCCTCTCAGCCTTCTCTTCTTCAGGCTGAACAGGCCCAGCTCTCTCAGCCTTTCCTCATAGGGTAGATGTTCCAGGCCCCTGATTTACTCCAGCTGTAGAGTTAGTAGGAATAGACATACTACAGGTTGGAAGTAGCATCTACAACATTCACTTAGCATGCTAAGACTGTGACAATATATGCAAAAATGTCACCCTTAAGCAATCACAAGAGACATGAAATTAACCCAAACTAGAGCAACAGTAGTCTGATGCTTTAAGCCAGAACAAAAAGGTGGTAATTTAGCAGAAATTTGAGTAGTTCATGGACAGAAGGATTTCACAAATTCTGACCATCAGAAAAGATTAGGTTTCTAAATCAAAAGAAAGATTAAAGGTCTAATACTCTTTAAGAACAAAATGTGCACTATCCCAAAAGCATTTTCATTGCTCCTGTGCTGTAAGACTTAGTCTGATTTCCGCTGAGCATGAGATACATTATGCTGTGTTCAGGGCACATCTTTTTCAGATTGGAAAAGAGGAGTAATGTCCACAAATCATGAAACGGGAGAGAATGATGTGAAGGGAAAGACTTGTTCCCATCTCCTTTTTGTTGTTGTTGTTTTGCTTTGTTTTTCCCTTACTGATTACGAAAGTCCCTCTTTACATCAGTATGGATCTCCTGAGGATCATTCTGTTTGTTTTATCTTTCTTTCTTTAAAATACTTTATTTTAGCATCCATTTCTAATATTATATATATATATAATATCCATATATAATAACTTTGAGGTGTATAGCATCCTTATTTTCATAGCTTGTTCTGGGTCTTGAATAAGTAAGATTCTTACTGGTATTGGTGCACAATGGGCTGCACAGTATAAATTCTGGGGAATTTCTGGAGGCCAGAAGAACACTAGAAGAAGATGGGCATATGTGGGACCTGACTGGCATTCAATTGTTTCTTGTGCAGTAATACAATGAATTGAAATTGGGAAATTACTTCTGTTTTTTATTTGTTTGTTTGTTTTTAACAACAGATCTACTATGTGAAATTATCCAAGACTGCAGAGGAACTATATGTTCACGTTTCATATCAGAAATCATATAGAGTGGGATGGCAAAAGCTGAATTATTTCTAGGTTGCTTGAATAGCCAGTCTAAGCTACAGTTTGGAAACAGTATGGGCTTGAAATTAAGTTTTGATGATTCATGAGAGTTTTATAGTGCTGACAGGGTAAATAATATATGATCTTGATGGGATTGTCTACATATCTAATAATTGTTTGATTTTTTTTAATCCAAAAGGACAATGATATGCCTGTGCTCTAGTTCTTAGAGAAGGAAAGAAAATCAGCTTTTAGCTGATATACATCAATCATACAGCCCTTATTATTTCGAAATCAGAAGAAATACCCTGCTCTCATCTTGATGCAGCAGAAAAACACTGTGTAAGTCCCCAAACAGTTTTCACTTCTCCTTCCTTCCCCTGAAGAATGAAGAGATTCAGTAATTACTTTTCCCTTTGTTTCTATAATTGATTTAAGGATTAATATGCAAAAATTGGGACAGTAGAAAAATTTAAATGGTCAGTTCCTGATAGAAGTGTGATTGAAACTTAACTTTCATGTTACGTTTTATATTTTCTTCATAAATATGAGGTTATATCAAGAGAATAAAACATAACAGCAGCATTATTATGGAACTGAAATGAGAAGAAAGCACATAAGGGGGTCAGTGGGATACACACAGGCCAGCATCCTCTCTGATACTGGCTCGTAATAGATTCCCAGAGGAGAATATAAGAGGTGGACAAGTACCTGCTAGTACCTTTCTATCAATAGGTCAAACAGACTTCCATACACTTGTCCCTTTATTTACAAATCAAGGACTTCCAAAGGTTAATTACTCTATGAAAAAGTATTTGTTCAGAAGTTTCCATCCATTTTCTGCTTTCATTTTATGTTATGTTATGAAGGCAAGGCAAGGCAAGGGGAGGCAAGGGGAGACAAGGCAAAGGGAGGCGAGTGAGGCCCTGCACGGTGCAAGAGGAGGGGAAGGGAGGAGAGGAGAGGCCAGGCAAGGGGAGAGGAGTGGGAAAAAAAGATCATTTTTTATAGTTTTGTTTTGGAAAAGTTAAAACATTCCTTCTCTTTTTTTTCGGATACTGGGTATACAGATTTTTCCCTCCTCCCTACTATGTAAAATCTTCTTGGTTCTATTAGATTATTTCAAGACAATAAAGACAATTCTGGGATATGCAAACCTCCAGGTAAGAAAAAGTTACAACATTTTAGCAACCTTGCTAAGGTGAAAAGATGTAATTGCTACAAAACTACCATGTCTTTATTGCACAAATCCAAAGTATTCTACCTTATTGTCTTAACCAAATAATAAAGCTGGATTCTATCATTGTTACCTCAGTGAGGGAGCACAAACAGAAACATTTAACATGCTGTGAATATACAGGAAAAGCAGTTACAGGTGTATGGAATTATAAGAGGTAAACTGTAAATCTGGTGCATTTTGCTTTACAGCTAAAGGTATGGTTGAGAGTAGTCATGAGGAGGAAGCCTTTTTTTTTAAACTATCTGACCAATTCAGGATGGGTGTTCCTTAGTTAACAACAAAAATAGTTTTGTACTAAAATATATCCTATATTTATATTCAAATTGCCTTATACAATAGATTTGCTCGTATCATATTTTCCCAAAAATGAAACACGCATACGTTTTTGCAGAATTACTTCTATATTTCAACTTCCCAGTTTTGATTCACTGTTGAAATAAATCCAAAAGTCTGTATCTGGGGATATTTTGTTTGTTTTAGGTGGAGGTGAGGGACAGAATGATGAAAGTATTGACTTCCCAACCTAAACAGGAATTTCCACAAATATCCTGGAACGTCATAAAAGAGTAGAGCTTAAAATATTTCTTCTAATGTACTCAGGTTAAAAGAAACTCACATGAACATTAATATAGGACAAAGGAACATATACAAATGAATATGAACACAAAAATTACAGTCTACATAATATCTTTCAAACTTTTTTTCTCATTCCCATTCTGTGTTTATCAAAGAACAAATGTGAGCAGGGAGTTTCAGAGATCATATTCAGTATGTAGTTTAGCAGGGCGCAGAACTGAAAAAATGGGAGGAATCTAAGACTTTTATCTTCTCACGGTTGTATCATACTGGTGGATATATATATATGCACACACACATATATATACATATATATATAGAAAATAGAAGACTGATCCAATCTTTTCAAGAAATCAGGGAGAAAAGCAAGAAACAGAGATGACTGATTCTGATTTATTGGTCTCTGTCTATAATAGGATGCATTTAAGACAGGAAGAATTAATGCATTAGCAGTTTTCCTGAGTTGTTCCTAGTTATAATATTTACTTTGAATAATAAAACATCCTGATTCTGGCAGATTTTTCATTAATTACAATTTTTACTCACTCACACCTCTGATATCATTACCTTAATGCATTTTTGTCAATAGATAACAAACCTAAATCTAAAGGCCAAAATTATTTGTGAGATATGTACAAACAAAACTCAAGTAGTCTTCTAAAGCTTTTACTAAAATAGTGCTGTTAACTTGAAACAGGAAATTACTTCTTTCCAGTGCTGAGTCAGCTGCACAAAAGTACCTTAGACTGTAGAGGAAGTATGTCCAGTGTTATATGAAATAATTAAAAACATAATGGCAACGTATAACTTTTTTTCTTCTTCCTGTGAATAGCTGGTATGAGACTAGCATTTGGAAACAGCACTGGCCTGGTCTTAGGTTTTGATTATTCAAAAGAGATGTTTAATTCTTACAGGTTTCACAGGGTAATAGAGACTCCAAAAAAGTTAGATAGTTGTTTGATATTTTGTGACAAGGTAGATTTTTTTCTTTACTAGAAAGAGCTTAAATAATGTATTCTAGAATTGCATTTCCTTTCTGCAAGGTTTCATCAATTGATTTCTTATGGCTATTGTATTATTAGCTGTGGCATACATGACTTTCTCCTATTGTTTCTAAGGAGATTCCAGCTTATAGCATAAATTCCTGTAAGCAGGGTTAAATTCATGATCTTAATTTTGTATCATTAGATTTTATTTATTTATTTATTTCACTTTGTTACTTCAGTCCTTAACATATCTAACAAGGTAAAAGAATTAAGGGGAAATATCAGTGGCTTAAGGAATGAATAAGATGTGTTTAATAAAATTTTCTCTGGTATTTCAATTCCTGATGTCTTATTAGGAATTATTAATTGTGCTTCTTCTATCATCTAGCTGATTCTTTTCACAATTCTTGCAGTGAGTCTTGAGCTTTTAAACCTCTAACCCTCTCAACTGTGGTGATCAGAGTCCAAGCTGACCACTGAATTCTGGACAAGCATGCATGAAAATAATCAGTCAGATTTTATTTTATTTACTTTAGAGTTTATTATGAAAATTGACTGAAATGCAGTAAGTAGCCCTCCATAGGAGCTCTTTTGAATTACAGGAACAGAAGAGTGGTCTAATCTTTTAGGTCTCTCCCTAGTCCAGTCTTTCTTCAAGGCTAGTTTAAAATGTCTAAATCTATATGTCTTCCACTACTTTCCTTGATATACTGATCCTTGGCATAATATATCTCAGTGATAAGATTTTATTCCATCTTAATTTCATCAAATTATTCATAGTTATATTCTCTTGTGCCACCATAAATATTTTGTCTTTATCCTTGCAGTGAAATCCCAAGTCCTCAGAAATGGTAAGAGCTTTGCTGTTGTTGGTCCAGAATTTCACACTTGGTTTTACATGCTTGAGATACTTTAGAATGTTAAAATAAGTTATCACTTACCTGGGCTATAAATATATATCTGTTATAATCAATCATTGAAGAGAGCTTACAAGAGATAAGAAGATTGAAATATAAAGTCAGAGCAACTCATTGGAAAGGCAAAAACATTCATCCAATAAGCTGTCATACATGATTAAACAGGTTAGAAAAGAAAGACCACCTGGCAGGTAGAGGCTAAAGAAACTGCTGAATTCTGATTAAAAAGCATATCACAGGAGAGAAATCTCTTAGAGCATGAAATTCCCTTTGCTCAAATGTCTTCTATATGAAGCTGTAAAAAAAAAGAGCAGAGAAAAAAATGCTTGGGGGGAAAAAAAAATCAAGTAGCAGAGGGGAAAAACAAGTGATTTTCAGTCTCTCCTTTCCAGGAGAAAGGGAAAGGAATGGGGAAGGGAGAGGCAAGGGGAAGTGGAAAAGGAAGAGAAAGGGGAAGGGGAAAGGGAAAGGAAGGCTGAATTCCTTTCCAGTCTTCCTTCAAGTTCCAGAACTTGTGGTAAACCTTCCATCATTTTTTGCCTTTTGCCTTCTCCTTATCATAACATTGAGAAACAATAAATATAGGTACAATATTGAAAAATGCATCAATAAAATGAAGCATGAAATAGAAGCTGGAAAACTAAGGAAGAATAGCCTGGTTTACTGACATCACTTCTTCTATATATTTTTCTCTTTTTTATTTTTCATATTTCTCCTTTGACATGTCTGATTTTGTCGAACTTTGTCCCAAAATTAGGCTTGTTTGACTAGCCTTCCATTGTTTCAGATAGGTGAGATCTAGTTGCATCAAGAGAATATCAGAAAATTGAAGTTGTTGCTTATGACTCAGTGTCACCACATTCACACTTTCAAAAAGCTTTTATTAAAGAGAACTTACATAGTACTGCCAAGGGAGTCTTACAGTGGGCATTTTTTTCTATATTGAAGCCCTTATTGTGGTTGAGAAATTCACAAGTCTTTTTTTTAAAAAAAACTTTTTTTGTTGTTGTTTTCTTTCAGAGTGATACACAGCATGGTTAAATACTGTATTAGTATCTAAAATTGGTATCTGGAATGCTTTGCTATATGGCAATGATGTCATGAAGTCAAAGAAAGAAGAATGTATATAGCAAAAAGACTGGATGATTTTATCTTTAAAATAGATGGAATTCAACTTCAGAAAGGTTCTTAAAAAAAAGATCAATGGCATTAGGCATTATTCTCAATCTATGTTTTGGAAAAGAAATCTAGAATGAATATTTATATAAATAAAGTTTTTCACTCTGTGAATGAAAGTAAGTGAATCAAATCTCTCTAAGAGACTCATGTAAAACAGATCTATCTAATCTCTTTGCTTGGAGTGTTTCCCAGTTGCTGGATTAAAACTACCTAGAAATTATTTATTGAAAACATTTGACAGCAAAAGATAAATATGCCATCATTCAAAATTACATGATGTAAAAAACTAACGTTACACCAATCTGCTAACAGCAATAATAAAATTTTAATCCTATGCCCCTCTACAAATGAAACTGCTACAAAGCTTGAATTCAGTAGTTTGCATTAGTTCTAAAAACAAACAAACATTAAAATCCATGACTCATTGTTTTAGGGATGGAAGCCCATCCAGTTTGTGTTTTGTACATGAACCTGCTAAAATTCTGGGAACCATGTTCCCAGGGCAGCGCTATTTATTAGGATCATTTTGCATGACAGACACCTTTACAGATGAATCCTTGCAAATTTACCCTAAGGCTTTAAAATCGAGTCACTGCTGTTGTATACACCATAATGCTTTATTCTCCTGTGCTTAACTCTGGAGGTGATTTGGGCACCAGTGGAGGATGCCAGCCTGAGGGCAGCATACATAGAATCATAGAATCATAGAATCATAGAATGCTTAGGGTTGGAAGGGACCTCTAGAGATCATCTAGTCCAACCCCCCTGCACACGCAGGGTCACCTAAAGCACATGGCACAGGACTGCGTCCAAGCGGGTTTTGAAGATCTCCAGAGAAGGAGACTCCACAACCTCTCTGGGCAGCCTGTTCCAGTGCTCTGTCACCCTCACTGTTAAGAAATTTTTCCTTAAGTTCCTATGGAATTTTTGATGTTTCAGTTTCCGGCCATTTCCTCTAGTCCTATCAGTGGCCACCACTGAAAAGAGACCATGACCGTCCTCTGCACTCCCTCCCTTGAGGTATTTATATACACTGATTAGATCCCCTCTCAGCCTTCTCTTCTCCAGGCTGAACAGGCCCAGCTCCCTCAGCCTCTCCTCATAGGGCAGATGTTCCAGGCCCCTCAAAAATTGTCTGGTTCTGTCTTAGTAAGAGATTAATGTCAGGCAATCTAGTCACAAATTAACTACAGTGGATCAATTCTTAGGGCAGGACTTTATGGGATTCAGTGCACCACAATAAAAAACGCATTTGCCCTTCTGATTTACAAGAAATTTATGGGAGTTTGTAGGCGGTATGCTATTTCAGTTACTGCTAAGTTAAACTTTTTTATTATTATTTCTGCTTATGAAGAATATAATGAATGAAGTTCTGTGTGTGTAGTTTAAGAGGTATTGTAGTTACATGTGTATTGTAGTCACATATAGTTAAAAATATATTGTCTGCCTGTTTTTTTCTGTAGTAATTCCGTTAGAGAGTGAAAGAAATCCATTTCTGCTTGTTGTATGAACAGAGGAAAACCAGGACTAGTGCAATCCTGCCTTCCCCCAGCTTTGAATGTTATAAATGACTTAATTTTAAAAAAATAGTGCCCTGGCTTCCAGGCAAAGGCTTCCTGCATGTGCTGTTCAGTGCTGATAAGAGTGCAGCTCTTTAGCCCTTTGTTTATGGGAGGAAGTTCCTGGTAGGTGTGTGCAGGTCCCCTTTGTTTCCCGCGGGCCCTGGGTGAGTCCGGCGGCAGCGGCCTTTCTTTTGCTTTGTCTCTAACAAGAGCCATTAGGAATTCCCTAAAGAATCAAAACTGAAGTCACTCTCTCAAGTCCTGAAATGCCAATCCAGATAAGAATTTATTATTACAACTGATGGAAATGCAGTTCAAATTAAATGAGGTTTCCATAATGGACTGATTTTTTAATAACTGTGATCTTTTATGAAAGTACATTTTTTTGCTTTTTAAGTTAAAATATAGATAAATAAACACACCACCGCATTTTATTGTCTTTTCATATTCATTCAGAAAACAAATAAATATAGATTCATAGTTTCATAGAACTATTCAGATTAAAAGTACAACAAAGAACTGATATTTTAATATGACCAATTCTCTAAAATCCTTCAAAACAAAAAGGCAATCCAGCCTGTTTTAATATTCCCTGGGATAAGAAGTTAAGCTGACTTTACAGTTAAGTTTACAATTTGCAATTAAGATGCAAATAACACCCTATCAAATTAATAAGACAACATTCTTTTTGCGATGGAAAAAAAGGAAAGAGAAAATTAAGCTACCGAATGCAGAATATTTCTATGTATATTGTTGCTTTGGACTTGTAACTATGCAAAAAGAAAGAAGGAATATCTTCAAGAAATCACACCCAATTTTTATGTCATTTTCCCAGAGATGGTCCCAGAGTCATGCCCAACTCCAACCACAGCTGCCAACTGGCTTGCTAAGCATAGGTTGTGAGCATGCAGTGCCATTATTATTTACTCTGTCTAAAGAATTTACATGAAACTAAGGACTAGTCATCTTTTATATTTATATATATATAATGTGAAAAACATGGTTATTGATTTGTCAATTTCATTCTGAGATTTTCTGAGGAAAGATTCTGAGGAAAGGCTGAGAGACCTGGGCCTGTTCAGCCTGAAGAAGAGAAGGCTGAGAGAGGACCTGGTCAGTGTTTGTAAATACCTCAAGGGAGGGAGTGAAGAGGATGGGGCCGACCTCTTTTTAGTGGTGGCCACCGACAGAACTAGAGGTAATGGCCACAAACTGAAACACCGAAAGTTTCACAGGAACTTAAGGATAAATTTTTTAACAGTGAGGGTGACAGAGCTCTGGAACAGGCTGCCCAGAGAGGTTGTGGAGTCTCCCTCTCTGGAGATTTTCCAAACCCGCTTGGATGCAGTCCTGTGTCACGTGCTCTAGGTGACCCTGGGTGTGCAGGGGGGTTGGACTAGATGATCTCTAGAGGTCCCTTCCAACCTTAACCATTCTGTGATTCTATGATTTTGCCAGAACCTTTTCCCGGTTAACTCTTAGTAGCTCAGAAAACTAGTCCTATATGAAAGAAACAATAGAGAACTGACTGTATAAAACTGAAAGCCAGAAAACTAAAGGCAAGAAATGAGAGCTTTAAATGACGGACAGAGAAACAAGGGAACCATCAGGACTGTGGCTTATAGGGAAGGATTCTAGAGCAGGAGTCTGAGAGATGCTGAACATTTGTTAGCACAGCACCTTACTCTTTATCCATACTGTAAGCGCTCCCAGAGGATATAGTATTTTTTTCATATGAACTGTTTGTTTAAAAACTTCATATTCCCATAGCGGTGTAATGTAATGAGTAGAATTATTGTATAGACTCACTGTGCTCATTTAAGCTGTTCTTGGGTTTCAACCTGCTGGCTTTTTCTCAAAGATGGGTAAAGATATACCCCTGTATTAAAATCTGTAAAGTCCTTTGTTCAATATTATATGAAGTTGAAATATTGTATTCTTTTAATATGTCAGCACTGGAACTGAGAGGTACGAATACATTTATGTTTTTAATTTCAGTGGAAAAGAAACTGAAGCTGAAAATAAAATATGTCTTCTGGATAGTCAGCCTACTGTATACAGAGGAAGGGGAAACTAAAGGAAATCTATTCAGTGTAGGTTAAAGTTGGCCACTGGAGCAGCTGACATTGGAACATTACTAGAGAGACCATGTTGTTGTGAGTTTATTGACAGCTTCATGAACAGCAGAAATAAACAGAGTGCTGGGTTTTAATTTTAGGGTATATTTGCACCCTACTAAACTAGAGACCCCAGTGATGTCAGTCTCAAGTAAATGACACCACTTCTGCTTTCTTAATGGACATTGATAAAAGATGATTGATTCAGCACTGAGGAGACACACTGTACAGTAAGTATATTATCTTCCTTTGATTTATCAATAAGCAGTATTTTCAGAGGCTGTTATAATCCTATTTTTACCTGCTTGCATTGCATTTAGGATGATTCAGCTTTGAGACGGAGCAGTACTCTACTATGGTAAACAGTCTAGAGAATTTTTGGCAGCATACTTCAGTTTTCTTAGCACAGTAGTCCTGCAAAGTGAGAACTAAATGTGCAGTTAATGCACTTTGGAGGCCTAAGAAAACAAAGGGTAAATGTTAAAGGCACGTAATCTATGGATGGATGGCCAGATGGATAGCCGTATTTGAGCAACGTCAATTAGTTTCCTGAAATAGTTGCTCTTCCTGGTATGTTAGTATAAATCAGGACAAAGATTTCAGTAACAAGAGTTTGGTAGCATTGTGAATACCAAGCAAACCTCTATTCCAAGTGTTTGCATGCACTTAATGTATTTTAACCTTTCATTTGAAAATTACTTCTTAAGTAGTCTCTATCATGTAGGGGGTATATTGACTTCCACATCTGCTGTTTTTGGATACCAGACATCTAAAAAAGTAATCTAAGAAGTAAGTGATATGCACATAACCAGATGCAGATAGCAGTAGTTTGTCTCTTGAAAATTGTGTGCAAATTTTTTTTCACTTCCACGGAATAAGTCATAGAATTCAGATATTTAATGCTGTCATCTTACTTGGAATACAGTTGTTCACCTGACAAATTTCCTCTTCCTAATTTGTTAATAGATTTGCCATTAAAGGAACATGAACAGCCTAAATAATGATGATAAAATATTCATTAGAATAGTGTATAATATACTGAAACTTATTTTAAGGAAGCGATGAGATAAATTATTGCTTTAGACGTACACTCCTCTAAGAAGGGCCAAGTAGGATATGTTTAGAAACATTCCTTTTTGTTTTCCAAACAAATTATTTACTATATTTACTGGACCATTTTTTTTCTGTTCATGAGTGTAGTGTTCATTAGTTAAGTGCAATTTCCTTGACTTTTTTATTATTCAACTATAATCCACTATAACTTTAATGAGAATTTCCCCACTGGGGATTGAATATGAACAGCTCATTCAATATTTCAGTCTCATATAACCCAAATTAAAGCTGTGTTGGTTATGTATGTCACATGTTATTTTTCCTAACTGAATGAATTTAGTGATTATAATCTCAACAAAAGCTTAAAGAGGTCATTAAAGTTGGAGTTTCCCAGGAACAGGTGTGCATTTACTGAGCAATTGGAGAGAAATACTGCATCATGAGAATGCTAACAAGCACTATCTTAAAGGTCTATGTTGGAGGAGACAGGACCGTTTATATCTTGAGCCTTGAAAGACAAAAATCACTTAAATGTTAGATCTCATTATATTGTCTGAGTCTAAAAATTGATGGATTAAAGAACTTCTTTTTTTTTTTCCTGAACAGAGTCAGATTTCTTACTGAAGCAAAGAAAATGATAGTATAAGCTATGTTTTGAAACATTATATCACAGTGTGGGGCACAGAGTCAAGATTATAAAAGAGTTTAGTTTTCTAATTTCATGTGTTATGACTGTTTAACTTAGAAGCTTTACTTTTGAATTTCATACGATTATAAACATAATTTGATTACAGTTATGTGTACAGTTGTATATCTGCTGTAGATCACTGACAAATGACTTTTAGTTATAGCAGGGGCAACCTTGTAAAAGATGATAAGATGGGGTTTTTTGAAGAGGTTAAGCAGTCCTTTAAACAAAAAAAAAGTTTAGAAATCCTGATCTGGCACACAGTCAGGAAGAGAAGAAATCTACTAGTCATTCATAGGACATAGATGTTCCTCTGGAACAATTCTGAAGCTGCTGGAGAAACCTTTCAAAAGTTTTTTTCATATGCCCTTGCAAAGCTCTGATCTCTTCATTTTCCTGAGCAAAATCATTTCTCCACAGAGTTCACTGAATATTTTACGGTAATACTTAAGGTTTCCAAAATCTCTATTAATTATCTATCTTTGAGCTAGCAATATTTTTTAATTTTATTTTCAGATTTTTTTCCTGAAATATTTTCACTAAATAAAAAAAGAAAGTAAGTCAGCATTTCTGCAACATGTTTGCTTCTATTTTTCCAATAGTTACAATGAATATACCTACGAAAAGCTGTATAAACAGTGAAACTGAGATGTTGTTAGGTTATTTGCCTGAGGTCAACATGTAAGATTCTCTCCTGTTTCTATGTTTATTTTTCCCTCTGGAAGTCCAACGGTTTTCTACTTCTCAGATTCCAAGATCTAACACTACTTCCATGATGGCTTGGTTCCCAATCTAGGATTTATTTTGTTTGTTTGTTTGTTTAAAAAAAAAATCACAGGAAGAATATGCTATAGTTAAATAAAAGAACACTTATGAATTAATTGTCCGTGCTCAATCACAGATATGAAAGAGAAGTTTAATGCTGATGTTGCATATTTTTGTGCACAACCCAGAGTATTTCCGTAGACCAGTCCTTCCTACTCTTTTCCTGCATAAAGGGAGGAAGGTCTTCCTTCAGAGGATTTATACCATTCTCGCAAAGCCTTCTTCTAAAGTTCATACAACCTCCCTGTTTCTAAAATAAGCGGCTTTTCAAACTATAGACTAGGATCCTTGGGGAAATCCCCATGACCACAAGTAGTCCACAAAAAGTAACTGCCAAAAATATACCTAATGAAAGATTGCATTTACTTGTATGTCCAGACTTGCTCCCTCCATGTAAAATAATCAAATGCAGTGTCTGTGAAAGTCAAGATCCACATTTAGACAACCTAAACTGTTTGTGAACAAACATTTATGACATGAAAAGTTTATGCACTTTGTTTGACAATGTAATGTAACCATCATTATTTTTAAGTACATGTTTAGCACTAATATACATACGTATATTAAAACAAAGGAAAAATGTGCTAAACATTGAATTAAAGGTGGAATGAGTCTCGCAGATCAGTGTTCATAATGCTGACCTATGAAGAGAATGAATTTCAGGATGGTCCCTGGAAACACCTTGTTGAAAAAGTTGAAAAGCATAGGATCATTTGATGAAATATCTGCTACTTAGGTTTGGATCTGGAAAAGAAAATCCATGTTGAGGGATGAATCTGTATACAGTTACATAAATTAAAGTCACATTGCAAAAATTTGAAATTACAGAAAGAAAATGAATCTCATTTTATAGTCAATACCATTCAGAAACACGCTGCCTACCCTCTGCACTTTTGTAATCATGATGCCTGGTAGGAGTTCGTCTGAGTGCCTCCAGAAACTCCGCATTCAAAACTGGCTGAATCGTAATTACAGATGATTTAACTTTTGTCATCCCTTGGCACAGATCCATTACCACTGGGACAATCAATTTGTCTGAATCAGTGCAGTTTGAACAATGGAGTAAATGGAAAACTTCTCACAGAAAGAAACATCCCATTTCATTCCTGAGCAAAGACAACACAGATTGACTATCCTGCCTGCCAAGCAAGACAATTCCATTGTTCAGGGCAGGCATTGTGGCAAGGGACATGAAAACTCTTTTTGTTTTCAAAAATGTTAAGACGCAGTATTCTGAATCATAAGTCTCGATAAATATTTTACATTTGGTCATGTCAAGCTTCGAACGCAATATCTGCCATTATGATCTAGTCACATCTTTCCTCTCTTCCACTACCATAGGCCTTATTTGGGTATTTGTTTGCAAAGCAGCAAAGGGACTGAAAAGTAAGATACTAATAGTCTTGAATAAAAGATGATAATGAGTTTCCTTATGTCATCACCTGGGGAGTTCAGGGCCTACTCAATATTCTGCCTCTAAGACCTGTGAAATCTCTGTTTTTCAGCTTCTATCCCCTTCTAATTTTGTCCCCCTACCTACTTCCAAAAGTCACCATAGTTAGACCAGGAGCTATTTATTCCCTCATTAACAACATTTAAAAAACAAATTAATTCTAATTAATAAAGAAAATACATATTCATAAGCAAGGACTGTGCATTTTGTCTCCCAATAAAAATGAGCTTCTCATTATGAATAACTCAAAGACTTAGACTCTATCATGTAAATTTATTGTCTGGCATCGGTCCAACGGTGCTTTTTTTGTTTGTTTGTTTGTTTAATTTCAAAATCAATGGAAAAAATAAAAGGATGTTGTAATATTAAAGAAAAATGTGGGAAAAAACATTCACTGTGTGAGGTTTAGACCCTGCAATATGTATTTCACCAAAAAGAACTAGAAAATCAAGAAAGATTTTTTCTATAGAGCCAGAAATACATGTTATACTGCTGTGTTGCTCAAAATACACAGTATATCTTCTTATTTATGTATTTAATAAAGCAATAGACTAATGTTTCCTTAGAAATATAAATACATTGGTTAGACTACCTTCTATACTTTCTGATCGGACAGACTTTATCTTATATTTGAAGATTTCCCTAAGGAAATACTGTCCCATTTGGCTCTAATGATGACACAGGTGTCTGAAACATGTTCGCCTGTTGTAAATTTTTTGAAAGATATTAGTGTTATTCCAATATAGTTCAACCAATAGGGGCTATATGATACAGTATTCACCATAGTTATTAAAAGCAGAAGTACTGAAAGACATGAGCCTTTACCAGAGCAACATTTTTGTGGGTAGGAGATCTTTTACTTTTGAAAAATAAATATTTCTTTAATCACATATTACAGACATTTTAACCACGGTTTTCTGAACAGCACATCTGTTACTATGTCCACAGTGACGCATCATGTGGTGACATGTCCCATCTATTTATGTCAAGTAGGCCACGTTACATCAATAGGACACCATGCTCAACAGAATAGGGAATTCTTATAAATATGACAGACACAAAATAATATATACAAAAGTGGATATAGGCAGATTTGTATGCATGTGCCAAAAAGAAACGGATGCTTTCGCATTAAAAAGAAATGACTTGGATCCAGTTCCAATGTCAGTGGCAGTTTTGGTCATTTAAATTCAGGATGTGGCCTTGTGAAGGAAAAAATGTGCATTTGTGGTATGAATGCAGGGGGCTTACTCTATTTTTAATGGCAGTGCTGCAAGTAATAATATCTAAATATGGAAGAATATTGATGTCTTCCTCATTTTACTTAAAGCTACCTTCCCATTATACATCTGATTCTTATATTCAAATCCTTCTAGTTTTTCCAGGAGTATAATAGTTTCTGAGGTGTTTCTTTAAATTCAGTCTGTTGCTACTTGTTATCACTTTGAGATACGAGAATTTTAACACTCTGGAATTTCAGATTTCTTGGAGTGTTTTCAAGCATTTCTGGCTCAAACCCAAATATCCTGGCCTAAACATGTCACATTCTTCTGAATTCAGTCTGTAATATTGAGTGCTTATATTACTGAAAGGTTTATAACTGCATTGTTTTGTTCATTCAAATTAGAAAGCAAAATATTCAAAATTCAGACTAAAATTACAATATAACAGTCAGAAATTTTAATAATTTAGGAGATAGAAATTAATGTCAGTTATACAGCTTTAATTCTAGTCTTATAATATTAACAATACATTGCACGAAACTGAAAAATCAGTATTAGGTAAAGCAATCCTGATTCAGACTTCAGCTGAAAGATCTCACTACGACTATAAAAGATTTTGTAGAGAAAAATATACATATTGAAAGTAAATTAACCATTTCTTATTTAAATGATCCAGAAGAAAGAAAAAACTTTACATCCTCTTAAAAATTTACCACTCATTGTTTTGTACATGACATTTTTAAATTACAACTTTAAATGCTGTTAATGTAAATGTTGTTAAATTCTTGGGTACATATAGCAGAGGAAAACCAAAAGTAAAGCGATAAGAGGTTTTGTTATGCTCCAATCTGCCTTCCAAACTGAAATTAGTTTCTCATGTTTAGAACCAAGGGAAATTTTAAACTTCTACAATAAAGACCCTATACATGGAAGAAAACAAGCTAGATATTTAAAAATATAATAAGACAAATTCTCAGCGCACTGTGAGATTAAGCTGAAGGACATCCACTTACCGTGTTTATGCATGTTTACCTACAAAATGACCTTACTATAAACACTCACAGCCCTTGCAAAGTTTAGGAGTAAATTTTGCAAATATGCATATAGTAATATAAGACTATAAAGTTTGCCCTATTTAAAACCTTAAAAACAAACAAAAATATCTCGAGTTTACATGCAGGTTTTCCAGCATAAACAAGATTGGCTGCCCATAGCAAATTTTGCCCATAGCAAAATCTCTTGCACAGCCTTCACTCTCTATTGCATGTTTCATTTTGACTTTCACTTACGACATTGCATAATGCTGCTTTCCTTGTAGTACTATTCATGTACTTTATTCAAAACAGATACAAGATTATTTGGACAATCCTAAGAACACATTTTGAGATTTATATCTTTTCTTCTTACAGTACCAACTCATTTGTTAAAAAAAATACAATACACTCATAGTATTTTTCTGAAAACTACAGATGTGTAAAGTATAAACTCAAACTTGACTAAATCTTTTATTTAAAATTTACTAGGAAGTCACAAAGACCTATATTTTGAGCTTCTCATTGTGTCACACACATTTCAGCGGATCTCAGAAGAAAACCATCTACTCTCTCATTTCCTAAATTCTCAAGCTTCTTTTGTCCAGACTCCATCGATGATTTTCCAAATTTTAAACAGGTGTAAGGCTGACCTTTCTGACTGGGCAGTCAGCAAAACAGATCCATTCTCAGCCATAAGAAAAGGGATCTGTAGTGCACTACAAAAACCTGAAAATATTCATTTCAATATTTTAGCACTTGGCATCTATTCTACAACTGGGACCCAATTATTTCTGCTTTTACCAAACAATTCTCAAGGCTGTGTTTAAATATACCTCAACTTTTGCTTCTTTCCTCCACCACACATGCTAAATGAAAACAGCTGAGTTAGCAGAGTCCTACCTGAACATACTAAATGAGCTTTGAAAATTTCAGTCTTTATTGAAATGTGCTATAATTGCCAAGAAGGTATATTAGAATTTCTTTCTGTTGTGAAACAACAACATGGAGAAAGAAGCAAAGGTGCTTTAGAGGTTAAAGTCCACTACTGTTCACCAGATCAGGAAAATAAAATAAGCAGGGATAATTTATTTAGTGAACAGAATAATTTAAAAGACAACACTGTTGTAATAAGCGGTATAGTTATACTAACAGCTCCTGGGACTGGGCACCTTTTGAATCCACGCCCATTTTTTGACATTTTGAACAATATTTTGAGTCCAAGGATGAGGATCAGAGTAAAACAAGACCGTGAATGTAAACAACTCATAGGAAAACTTACTACCCTATATCATAGCACAGTTTGCTATCAAGCTAGAGGGCTATATACAGTATAATCTCATAGCTGCCTGTCGAGGGTGTGGTCTCCATTCCGTCAGGGACATGGATGAAGAAATAGCACATTTGTTCAGTTTACAAAAAATGCCATGTAGGGACAAGCCACAAATATTTGGCAAGGCAGGATTAGAATTCAGAAGAGTCTCAGTAGAACTAGTAGAACTCAGATTCAGTTCAATAAGACAATCAAATGCTACCTTTATGTCAGAATAATCAGCTAAAAATGTACAATGACAAGTGAGATGATACATTTTATCATCTATATTCTATAAGTAATAAGATATTTTAGGCAAGATATTTATATCTTAAATATAAATTTCAGAAGTAATTCCTCGAGACAGAGCCCCCAAGTGGAGTTTTGAGCAGCAGTATGGAAGTTCTACAAGCGTGATTAGCTTCCTATAAAATATATAAATAAGCAAAAATAAAGCTAAACAATAAAAGACATAATAGAGAAATGAAAAATATCTTCAAATAAATATGTGGTTGCAACAGTAAGGAAAGCAATAAATTGTTTTCCATGTTCTTTGGAAATAAGCAGTGACATTTAAACTTTAACAGAAGAGAATAGACAACACAAAAACATTCTAACAGGGTGAGTAGTTAAGCAAAGGCATATACAGTGCAGAAATATTGCACAGGAGTATGTTTAGGTCTGCTTTAGATAGAAACTATCCTGTATTAAGAAATGAATATGGACTAGACAAAGACTACATCGATATTAAGGGTTTCTGTCTCTTTTCAAATTACTTTTCCAAAAGTTACTGCAATCTTCTGCATCCTGCTATATGGAGAATTTCATATTCATAATGGCAGCCATAAACAAGAATCTTGCAAACACAGCATCAGTATAGGCCGAAATCTAGAAAAATCATCTTTCAAGTTTCACTCAGACGAAAAAAAAAAAAAAAAAAAAGAGTCTAAATTTATATCTAACCAGTACTTCTGGTGAGTGAATGAAAGGGTTCAGTACCATTAGAATGATGATTTTTGCTATCAGAAAATTCAAGCACTGTGAGAACACAAGTTCTTCAAGCCCTTGATGGCTGTATCAAAACTTGACTACACAGCAGGTAGCATCTGAATTCTATCTTCTGCCCAGAGCAATCATATTCACATTAGGGCTTGGACTGAAGTTCTTCAGTATTTATAAAAGGTCTAACTCAAATAATTAACCATAGATGGAAAAGGATACTGACAAACAGGATAACATAGAACAAAACTTGTCATTTACACAACTGATTATAAATACTTCCTGCAAATTAAAACAAATGGATGCAGCATAAGTAAAGATATATAAATGGCATTCTTTTTATCAAAGTATGATAGCAGTTAGATGGTATCAAAGAAAAAAGAAATACATTCTTGTTATTGCTTTCTTGTCTCCACTAAAATTAACTGTAAGCAGACTAGCTCTCACTTCTCCTCACTTTAAAGTCTGTGTCACCAAACCGTAAACCCCAAATTATCATATATGTAGCTCTTTTCTGTGTTTTAATAAATCTTCTTACACACATACAGCAGCCACTGCAATTCCCTCCGGAAATTCCTTCCCTCCCTCTCTCTTCCTACTATCTAACTCTTAGGGTGGAGAATAGTGTGAAGAGAAATTCATACGGAAAATGATCTGTACCTATGTTCTCCATTCCTGTTTATCTGATTTGTGATAAACTTTCTACAGTTTTAATAAAAATTACTGTGGAAAGCTCCTTTCTCTAAGTATTTTTCATTTTAATTTGATATTTTAAAATTCTAATGATCAGAAACCTTATACTTTGTATAAGGAAATTACATTCAAAATTAGCCTGGACCAACACCACAATTTTTCGGTAATCATGATAGCTAAGCAGTCAAATCCAAGTTTACTTAGTAAATGGTTGGAAAGCTTCAGGGAGGGCTTAGTGCTGTTGAAGCAAGCCAAGAATGGCTAGCTGGACACCTGACAAATATTTAAACCAAAAAAACCTGAATGTGTTAAAAGATTTTCATCCGCATTATTGCTGATAAACTGAGATATGAGCAAAACAAAGCAAAATAGCAATAACATACAGGAATCCTATTCTGTGCCATTTGAAAATCCTTGTAAGAAATAATTACTCACAGAGTGACTAAAGATGATCAAAGAGTGATCATCTTTAATATATTATTAATTCTTTGATCTAGGCATCTAACCAACATTTTGATAAGAAATCAAAATTCCTCTTATTCGACCATATTTCCTCCATCTATGGAACTCTTTAAAGCAAATACGTTTTAAATGGCTGCTAATCTTTGTTACAAAATACTCTCTCTAATTTGAGAGTTTTGTCTTTTTTCTTTGATTATAAACCGCTTAAGCAAGAAGTAAAGAATCAAGAAACTCTTTATAAAATGAATTTCATCAATTATTTTTCAAAATAAGATAAGTAAAGAAAAAAGTAAGGAAAAAATGCCTCTGAAAATATCTTTTTCACTATTCTGATTGTTTTCGATTAATTGTACATTACAATAAAGTATTTGGAGGATCGCTAATATTTGTTATTACTATATTAAAATGTATTTAGCCATTAGACCACTCTACCAAAATAAGAGTTAATTACAGGCTCATTTGAGTGACATATATAGAGAGCCCTAAATGCATCAGAATCTAAAAAAAATTGTCAATTTACTTTCCTTTCTAATTTGTGTTCTTCTCAAATCATCAATTGCTGTTACAATTCCTTCCCTCAGAGCTAGTTAGTATGCATGTGTGGTAAGAGAGATACTAGGAATATAGAGAGTGTTATACTAAAAAAAAAAAAATCTCAATACCCTAAATTATCTTCAATGAGGCATTTAAAATGTTTTTGATTTTTCTGTGCTGCTTTACATATTGAATACTTAGAAATTTCAGCTTTATTTGGAGGTCCCTCATCTCTGAATATTATCTATTTTAAATTGTTGTAACATACCCTTAACAATTAAGTACAAGATTTTCCAGAATAAATTATTATGAACCATAAACTGATGAAATTACCAAAAAATATCTTTACAGAAATTTATGATATATAATAACTTGGTAAAAAGTCTTCATTATGTGCAATACCGTGAGAATGTAAGCAGACAGAAATCACAAATTTCAGTGTTACAGTTCCCAAAGCAGCTGTAACTAACCCAGGATAAGTGATAAATGTTTCGACCTGTAATTTTAATGTCATCATCTTGTTTATATGTACTATTTTATATTTCTATAAACTGTACTTTCTTTTATTTATGTGTCACACACATACACACACACATATATATATGCCAGTTTAATCTTGCTGTGGTAATCATAACTCGATTGATAAGTTTCTGACTTGTGCTGTTTAAGTTCTCACCACATCTTATGACCAATGTTGTATTAACATATTATTTGTATTAATTTTTTTCACTTCAAATGTGGTGAGTACATGCATATAAAGTATAAACACACTCTGTTTCTCTTTCAAGAAACCGCTGGTAAAAAATAGAAAAAAAGTTTGCTTGATTGCTAATTGATATAAATGCATGGAGTCATCTGTTTCAATGTGCAATGGGAGGTTCAAATGTGATAATATGCATCTATATGACATTCCGTGGAATGCTTTCTGAAATGACTGCACATTGAAATAAGCATGATAAACTTCAACCCAAAGAATAACCTTTCCAGAAAATTATAAGAGCTTGAAAATTGCTATTTAGAAAGAATATGCCTTCTGAACCATAACCGTACACAGGTTCATCTAAAGCTTCTGTCTTTTTTCAGATTTCTACAGTGCTAGAAAGAAAAAAAAATGTTTTGAGTGCTGCTTGGAAGCTAAATAAATCCTTTAAGGTTTTTATAGTTATGGAAGTGATGGAAAGAAGCAAAAAAAAATCTAAAATTCTAAATGGATATCGGGAAATTATCTGATATAGCTTAAGGTGTCACACAATTAAGTTGAAAACCTCTTGAGAAGACAATATTTCAGAATAAAATGTTAAAGTCTTCAATGCCAAGATCTTTTCTTCAATACACTGATCTTGCCAGCACTGTAAATCCTAAATCATGTCTTCAGCGATAATTATGAGATTGTCTTGAAATTCACACCAAATGTATACAGTTTTCTGATCTTATTTTTCAATTTCTAACAGTGCAGATCTCTTACCTCAAACCACTTTTGTTGTGAGATAGCTCTACATTGAAATATGCATGAGTCAAAACTACTGTCAGTTCACTATGGTCTTCCTGGCTTTTTTGCTCATTTACCAGAATTTCCTTGAGGAATTCCTTCTTACTTTTGAGCAGATACAAACGCAAGTAGGAATTCTGAACACAAATGCTCTTTACTTAAGAAAGAAATCATAACCATAGTATGCTAAAATGATGACACCTAGACATATTTCCCTCTTCCTGTTTCCTCACTTGTCCAGAGAGGGTAGGTCAGAACCTTCTGTATTTACCCAGAAGTTCTCCTGTCTCACAGCTTCTTCTCTGCTACAAGCATACAGTTGTCCTTTCTTTTGCTCCGGTCTTTTGTCCCTCTTTGCCCTGGAGCATGTGTATCTTAGTGGGCTGCTTTGTTTTATCCCAATACCTCATACAGATGACACGTATCTATTTTTTATTTTCTAGCTAGTTATCTTCCTTAACAGAAATTAATTGGTCCAGTGGTTATTGATTTTTGCCCACATAGTTTCTCCATAAGTAAATCTGAGACAATCATTACACTCTTGATCATTACATACTTGATTATAGTTGTGTAAGATCCATAGTTTGTGGCAGCAGTATTATAGGGGCTCTTTACTTGATTACATCAGCTAATTGTGCTTGATTTACTCTTGTATAATTTGGTTACATTTATTTCATTTTTGTCTGGAAATTTGCTTATGATGAGGATGATGAAGGTAGTAGGTGGTGTGAAGATAAGAAGAGAACATTTCTACAGATGAATTCCTCAAATCATCATTAATATACTACAGAATTTAGAGAGTTGCATCCCCTTGCAGAATTCTGTGAGATAAAATGTTATCTTTCATCTTCCCCAGACTTCAGCCTTTTTTTCTTTTCTTAATCTTTTAAAGTAGTGCCTCACAAAGTTGCATCTTAGTACCTCTCAGCTGCATCCTTGTTAAATGTTATATGAGCCTTCTGGATTTCTCAGTAAGAAATTTCAACTTCTGTATTGATAGCACAAATTTAAGAGTAGTTCCAAGGGAGGGAGGAAGGAAAGAAGGAAGGGGGAAAGACAAAGAGAGAAAGAGAGAAAGAAAATAAGGGAGAAAGATAGAGAGAAAGAGAGAGAGGAAGGGAGGAAGGGAGGAAGGGAGGAAGGGAGGAAGGGAGGAAGGGAGGAAGGGAGGAAGGGAGGAAGGGAGGAAGGAAGGAAGGGAGGAAGGAAGGAAGGAAGGAAGGAAGGAAGGAAAAAAATCTTTTGAACATTTGAGAATATTCTGTTCTAAGTACGGTGGAAATGTAATGATGGAAACCTTAATGACTTGGGCCGTTGCAATTGTATTTCATTAGGGAGGAAGGGAGGAAGGGAGGAAGGAAGGAAGGAAGGAAGGAAGGAAGGAAGGAAGGAAGGAAGGAAGGAAGGAAGGAAGGAAGGAAGGAAGGAAGGAAGGAAGGAAGGAAGGAAGGAAGGAAGGTATAAGACTGTACTGAAAGACTGTATGTTGAAGTCCAGTGTATTAAGTACGTGCTACAATGGATTACAGACCAAAACATACTCATGCACCCACTTAAAGGCAAGTATGCGCATAAACACTGCTGAACTGATATTTTTATGATTGCTCATTGTCTAGAATAATTGCTCTTTCAGAGTACAAGATTCTTATGTAACTCCCATTTACTTCAGTGGGAGTCTTTTATTAGTTTCACAGAAAATGAGAACGAATTTGGTATTTGTATGCAGAGCTGGATGCCGCCACTTCTCTCATCACCTGACACCCTATCTCTGCTGGGGCGGTGTGTTAATGAAGAGCTGAGGTGGGATGGAGGGAGAGAAGGGGCTAAAGCCCATTAGCTTCCCTGTTAAATCCATGCCTGGGACTTTATGAAAGAACTCAAAGAATATGTAATGGAATAGTATCCGGTCCTCACAGCTATTTGTTCAACAGTCAGTGACAGGTTCAGATGATGTAATGCTTCTAGCATGTACATTGTTACTTAAGTCAATTTCTAATTAATACCATGCTGAAAGAGCTTCGGTTGGGTGTCAACACACTCAGAGTTGGTCTCTGCAGCTTAGGGAATGTTTCTGCTTCAGCTCCTTCTGTTCTTACTGTGCGCACAAAGTCCTTCTCTAAGCAAATCTCTTTTTCTTTTTTCTCTTCTTCTTTTTTTTTTTTTTCCTCTAATTTGCCTCTGGGCTCTTAATTGCTACATACACAGCACATTACAAATGCTGCTGCTAAATGATTTTAGCAAAACAAAATTTCTTGTGTCCTGGCAAATTACTGTTAATTTACTGACAGTAGAAAATCATTCTGGCAGTACTTTTCTGGGACAAGACCTGGATTGTAAGAATACTGCTAAAATAGAATTCAAATGCTATTTGAAATGTTCCTCTCAAAATACATGCGAGAAAGCACGATGTAAGCATCATATGCTCTAGGGGTTCATGAGTATTTTTACATGCAGCTATTTTTCAGTATTTGGTGTGTAAAACAGTTCTGTCTAGTGTTTAATTCATATGCAGAGAAAAAAAAATACCAAGTGTCTATAGACATTTTGCTAGACAAACTGAAAAGGGTCTTAAGCCTCAGTGATCCTCTGAAACCTACTTCTTACCTAAAATGCCTGTTTCCAATTGAAATAATACAAGGTAAGTGCTTATCTAAGAAAAAGTCATTTACATACTTTTAAGAAGATATCCCTTAACAATTCCTTGCACAATTCATTTCTTAAAGTAGTAATGATTACTTTTCTCAGTTGTATTACCTGATATATAATCAGGAATATTAAGGAATACCCAGAGCAAAGAAACTGGAATGAATATCTAATGAATATTACTGGAATCTCTTATTTCCTTGTAAAGACAGTGATTCTCTGATTCTCTGATATTCTCTGATGTGATGGAGACCAAACTCTGACCCTCAGGCTTAGATCATTTTTGTGTGTTTCTCCTGTATATTTTACCTTTCTGTCTACAAACCAGAGCAGGTATATTTATAGCTGTCTGGTTCAGGTAGGAGCTTTCAACGAGGTTTTATTTTTTTCTTAAATAGAGACAAAACAATTAAGAATGAGCATTGAATTACACACATACTTCCCATTGCTGAAGTCATTGACCAGAGTTAATAGGAAATAAATCCTTCTTAAAATTTATTCACAGAGTTAGAGCTGTCTCAGTCTGGGACTAACTGCTCTCATAGGTATATAAACACATCAGCATGCCTGCATCATGATCAGACTTCTGTGCCAAGGCCTGGCACTACATCACAAGTTAGAAAACAAACCTGATAACTTCCAGCAAACAAACATTTCATATGGATCAGCTCCAGACAGTAATATACCTAGCTCAGCCGTTGAATTAATAATTAGATGTGACCTATTTGCAATACTGGAATTTTATTCAGGATGTCTACTTTTTATGAAGAGTTCAGAGGAACTGGCTAAAACTATATCTGTTGCAGATGAGTTTTTATTGCATTGGAAAACTACCTAGACCCAGGTCACATTTCAGTTATTTGTTATGAATTGTAATAATTAATCCTAACTACTTTAAAGTGATGGCAACTATCACATTCATTTTACTGGAAGAGGTATAACTGACATTGTATTAGTTCTGCTAAAAGACAACTTTTTGTCTT